>CBVK0100130726.1:0-11111 GCA_900067695.1 Picea abies | reverse complement strand
TCTTCCGATCTCACTTGAACCACTTTTTGAATTCTCCAGTCAAACTCTGTGCAAATAGTCTCATCTTCACATCAACTTTATCTACTTCCTGCAAATCAAAATAATCGTTCATTTTGTCAACATGTTGTTGTGCATTCAAAGGACCAGTACTATCAAACTGAGAGAGTTTGGTTTGATAATCCTAAGGCATGGCATGTAAAGGAGCAACCAACACCAATGGAGAATATCTTTCTGCCATGATTGGTGGAGGAGGTTGAACAACAACTTGTGTGATTGGAGGAGAGGTGATAGAACCTGTGGAAGATGAAGGGCTGGGAGGAGATGAATGAACTGGTTTAGGTTTAACATAAGCTGCAGCAATATTCAAGGAAGAAAGTTCGATTGACTATTGAAAATGAGCTTTGTCTAAGGATTGATCAAGTTTCACAACTAGATCTTCTAGCTTGTCAAATTCCTAGAGAAAACATCGATCAATGTCATCTCTGGGAGAGAGTATTTCAGGGGTCCTAGGTTGAAGGATGGTTTGATCTAAAACTGTTTCACCTACAAAGTTGTCATATTTTGTTCTAAAAAGGATTTGTTCAAAATACATGTCAAACTCGAGATCTTGAAGGGAAACCAACTTCTATAGGAGAGAAGGGGACCTATGAAGTGGATTGTAACTCCCAGAACCCTCTGCAGTGTTTTTCTTTCTGAGTAATTTTTCAGGATTGTCTATTTCTATTACAGGTTCTGGATCTTGATGAGATCTAGTGAAAACTCTTTTAACAGCCAGAATTTTTTATTTTTTATTTTATTTTTAGAAACTTTTAACTAATATACACAAACTTTAACAACCTCTGAACATTATCTCTATATAAGTTTAGACTTTATAATTCGTTCAAAAATTAAGTTTTCTTTGTCTAGGGGAAATAAATCATATGATATATAAAGATTGTTCAGTTCCCAAGTGGAGTCACCAATTATGTTAACGCTCTGTAAATTCCCAGAGGTTGTTGGAAGGTAGAAGAAATTTACCAGAGGTAACTTATCTAACCACTTCGAAATTGGGATCTAGCCCTGCCAGTTTCAAAGAGGGGTCTCTCTGTAAGATTTAACTTTGTTTCAAAATTTAGATATTAGGTTAGTTAAAATAAATAGGACCAAATTGTTTGTTTTATAAAAATGGATGAAATATTGCTTACACATCCATTGGGCTATGGGGTATGTTTTATAAATTTCAAGATCAACAAACAGATTTTATAAGGTGTTTTCATAAGGCAGGATAATGCAACTATTAGATCCTTTAGAAATTAAATTATGGATAGCATAAAAGATGAGATAATCAATTATAACCAAGAAGCATTTAAGAATTTCTTAATCATAACATCAGAAGATAAACATTTAGATCTTTAAAAGTTAGAAACAAAGTATACAATGATAAATTATGCAACTTCAACTTATTTTAAATGATCAGATATAGAAAACATAAATGATTACGAAGACAGGAAAAACCATTCAACAAAGAGAAGAAAACATCACCAACAGATAACACATGGGAATCCTGTGAAATGTCCTTTTATTAGTGGTAGATCTCTGATAAAAATTACAGTGCTTACAACTTGCTTGGGTGTACAGATCAACTCTCAGTACTTCGAAAATTGAAGTATATATAGAAAATATTACAATTGATCCTGTCATTAATGATCAGGACGTGGCAAGATATCATGCTAAATAACTAGATAACTAAATACAGAATATAGGAACTTCTTATGATCTGTCGATCTCTCCATGTTGATTTTGAGGAAGTTGTTGGCGAGTCATCAACTTGACTTTGACTGTTCTGTTTGCTTTCTTGAACATCCACTTCATCTTTACTCAATCAATTCACACAACTCCTCCCATCTTTCTTGATTGGGGATGGTAACTTTTAGTAGCCTATGGTAGATTTCGTCCATCTTGTTATATTTGGCAAAAGTCGGCTTGGTGATGAAAACATATTTGATTTCATGTTGGATACTGAGTGTAGTGTCCCCAAGGCCGAGCCCCGTTGCAAATCATGATATATGAAATGAATTGTAAACATGTTCTATAGGCTGTTGAGCCAAGTTTTGTATAAGCTGGTAAGCTTATGTGTTTTTTAGGCCGGGGAGCCTAAGTGTTGAAGGCTAGGAGCCTACTGATGTACTTGTATGTATGCAGATCGATTAATAAAATATAAACACCGCCAAGTGCAGACCAACCACGATGAATGAGTGAAGGGGGACTGAGCATCCACAGAGTGGGCAAGGAACTAGGGGCTAGAAGGTGGAAAAGGGGATGAGTGTTGAGCTTAGGGGCTTAAGCCGGGTATAATATTTTAATGTTAATTCCCAAAGGACATGTGTATTTTATTTTATCCTAAGTTCCTGGCAAGGGAAAACGTGCAAAAAGGATGCATGTTATGGGAACGCATGCATTTTTTAGGGTGACAATTGTCAACCCTGGTGCATGCAAATATAATAGCCAAGATAAACTGTGGGAGGGGGATATTCTCCATTCTACCTGACCGTCTGAGCATGAACCAGTCGGACCTCTGCAAGATTACCCTCGTACAATCCCGAAACCAAATCCGTGAGGCTATCCCATGATTGTTGAACTGGGTCTTGGGAAGCCTGTGTCCAATTTCCCTGTGTTTGATGTGGCACGCAGTTCTGGACTGCGTGAGGCTTGTTGGCCTGTGAGCAACTCCCTTCAGGTGAGAGAGTGCGCAGAGGAAGGAGAGAGCTCTTGGAAGGAACCCTGTAGCTGCCACAGAACCCGGAGACTTCCGGTCCAGTCCGTTCCTGTAACCCAAGGTAAGGGAGACTGGCAGCCGAAGGACTGTCCAGGTGACAGAGAAGGTGCACTCTCCTGGGGTGGAACAGGCATGTGGGGAATGAGGGTCTGTGGGTAGTGAGCGTGGGAGATTCCTGAGAGAGAATTTTTCTTGATGGTTGTGTGTGATTGAATTTCCTGTAACCTCAGCCTGAGTCTGAATTCCTTGCCCTGGGGTGGAGCTCAGTCCCAGCTCGGGGGTGACCCACTGTTGAGTTGAGGAGCAGTGCGGTCTACGGCTGGGAGGTTCATGGAAGGCCTGCATTTGGTTGGTGGATTTCTCCACTATCACAAGATAAGTGTTTAATTATATCTCTACCTCATTTTATCATGACTGTGTTGGATCTGTTATCATGTTTTCCGCTGTGTAAATGAATTACTGTTGAAAGCTATGGATTGTCTAATTATAACAGTAACTATATGTTTATTCCGAGAATAAAAATGTATCTCCTTGTTGTTACGCACGTGATTATACAATTCTGTATGTTTTATGTAAAATTCCATGTACAGATTGGTTGCCGAGAGGTTTGAAATCCTCGGTAGTGAAAAGGAACACTACACTGAGGTCTAGCTGCAAAGTCTCTAGAAATGCCTTGTCTGTTATACTAACCTATATTCCTGAAAACTTGGAACTGTCCTTTGCCACCGCAACAATATTTTGCTTGTAGTCGGATAGGGTCATCAGCTTGTCATTCAGAACCAGTAGACCTAGGACTTTCTTCTGCAAAACATCAATCTTGTTGAAGAATCTCTGGACCCCGATATCTATGTTTTGGGCTTTCTCCTCCAATTGCAACATTAATCCTCTTTTGGTCAGCACTCTTTTAACCTCGAGGATGGTTTATGTCCTATCTTCAATCTTCAGGTCTTCTAGCTCTTCCCTTGTCTTTGAATTCAGAAATCTAATGATTTCATTTGTCTTTATGGACATTTCCCCCAGCTCTCCCTTTATCTTGTCGATGACCTCCTTGCTCCTTACCACTAGTTCGTGTTGTTTGAACATGATTTTCACCATGGGCCAGATTTCATTTATGGATTTGGAGATGTCCATCCAGATGTTCTCGTTGTCTTTTTCCAATGTTTTTCCCATAATTGTTTTCTTCTGTAACTGTTGGATTTCCTACTTAAGTTTTTCTGATGTGTGCCTCTCAGTGTTGTAGCTGGCTTGGAAATAAGCTTTTATCTTCTGGAGATTCTCTATCTCCTGCTCCATTCTTTTGATCTTTTTTCCCTGCAAATTCATCTTCTCCATTGGTGTTGCTAAAGCTTCAAAAGTTCCTAAAACTACCATTGGGCTGGTTGAAGGAATTTCTGCAGTGGTGATGACTGATGTTGTCACTGTGCTAAATCCTGTGAGGGGAAATGCACTCAGTGGGATGACTTCCATAGGTGTTGCATGTTCCTTCTCCTTTACCAACCTTTCTAGCTCTACTTCCATCTATTTTATTTGTGCATTTTGTTCCATGATCAACTTTAGAATCTCCTCCCTTTCATCCATTGTCTCAGCCATCTCTTTGGCCTGTGAGTCTTCTGTAGCTGGAAATTTTAATTGCTTTCTTAGAGATGTTATATCATCATTCTTTTTCTTGAGCATTTATTTAGCTACTTTCACATTTGTGGAGTCATACCCCATTTTGAGCACCAATTATTCTAAGGATTTGATCCTATTATCCTTCGCAAAATACCACACCTTCTCCAATTTTAATTGAGTCTGAGAATTGTTCAGAGAAACCTGTAGTTTTGCAGCAGTAGTGGAAGCTTTGGCCAATGTTGATAAAACCATTTCTCCAATCTGCCTATGAAGATCCATCTGATCAGCTGGGTGTACAGCCTGAGCATCGAATTCAAGTGTCGATCTTTTGTAGTTAGTAATTTCCTTTGGATGAGGTACTTGTGCCTGCAGAAATTCCATGTACATTCTCCCCTTATCTGTGTCAAAAGCAGAGAGCAGTATATGTTGTGTTGTTGACATTTTCTTCCATAATTGAGCATAAGTGTTGTTGGCCAATCTTTCATTCTTCTTATTGATCATATCATATTTCTCAAAGATACTCATCTTTGTTGCCCCTTGAGTTGGTTGGTTGATCAATGAGGTATCATTCTGCTTCTTGGATGAAGAAGTAGACATGATCTATGTTGGTTGTGGAGCCTGATTATCTTCCTGATGCAGAGGTTCTTTGCTTTCAGCCGTGTCTATACCCCATGAAGTATTTACACCCCAGAAGTATGTACACTCTTCCACGGTTTCTGCATTTGTTTTATTATATTGCTCCGCGGTCCTGTTTTTCTAACAATCTGTTGGCTTCTTGAGACAAGAGGTGACTAATCTCCTTGCATAATTGTAGTGGACTGGGTCTCTTCTTCTCTAGTCTTGTTAGTTGTATGAGTGGTTTTAGGTATTTTCATGTACACCTAGAAATCCTTTGCTGACACTTCAGTGATTGAAGGAGAGACATCCTTCATGGGTCTTTTCTCCTTCAGTACCTATGGAGTAGTGTTTTGTGAAATCATGACTTGAGGAGATTGTTGTTCAGTGTCTTCGAGAGTGTTCACCTCCCACTCTATTTGGTTCACAAATTTCTCAATTTCTAGTTTGAGCATATGAGCATATGGGGAACTCTTATTCTTTGATCTCATCTCTACAATGATCCCACACAGATAATAGTGCTAAAGGAAACTGCTACCAAACTTCATTTCCTTTAATAGCTTGTGTGCCTCTTCCCCGACAACTCGATTGTTGCAGATAAAGGGTCATATATGCCCTTTGATTCTCAGATGTTGTTTCTTCTTTAGAGATACAAAACTTATATCGTCTGAATTGATCATTTTCCAAATGTACTCCAAGGAGAATATTCTAACAGGCAAGTATTTGGGCAGCTTATAGGGAGCTAACTCACACCTCCCATTTCTTTACTCAATCAATTTGCATAACTTCTCCCATCTTTGTTGATTGGGGATGGTAACTTTTAGTAGCCTGCGGTAGATTTCATCCATCTCAGTATATTTGGAAAAATTCGGCTTGGTGATGAAAACATATTTGATTCCATGTGAGATCCGGCTGCAAAGTCTCTAGAAATGCCTTGCCTATTATACTACCATGTATTCCTGAAAACTTGGAACTGTCCTTTGCCACCACGGAAATCTTTTGCTTGTAGTCGGATAGGGTCATCATCTTGTCATTCAGAACTAGTAGACCTAGAAGGCCTTTCTTATGTAAAACATCAATCTTGTTGAAGAATCTCTGGACCCTGATATCCATGTTCTGGGCATTCTCCTCCAGCTGCAACATTAATCTTCTTTTGGTCAGCACTCTTTTAACCTTGAGGATGGTTTCTGTCCTATCTTCAATATTTAAGTCTTCCAGCTCTTCCCTTGTCTTCAAATTCAGAAATCTAATAATTTCATTTGTCTTTGTGGGCATTTCCCTCATCTCTCCCTTTATCTTTTCGATGGCCTCCTTTCTCCTCACCACCATTTCATGTTGTTCGAACATTATTTGCACCATGGGCCATATTTAATTTATGGATTTGGATATGCCCATCCATATGTTCTCCTTGGCTTCTGCCAGTGTTTTGCTCATAATTGTTTGCTTCTGTAACTGTTGGATTTCCTGCTTAATATTTTATAATGTGTGCCTCTCAGTGTTGTATATAGATTGGAAAGTATCTTTTAGCTTCTGGAGATTCTCTATCTCCTACTCCAATATTTTTATCTTTGTTCCCTGCAAATTCGTCTTCTTCATTGGTGTTGCTAAAGCTTTAGATGTTCCTGAAACTACCATTGGGGTGGCTGAAGGAATTTTTACATTGGTTATGACTAATTTTGTGACTATGCTAACTCCTTTGAGGGGAACTACACTCAGTGGGATGACTTCCATAGGTGTTTCTTGTTCCTTCTCCTTTACCAACCTTTCCATCTCTACTTTCATCTCTTTTATTTGTGCATTTTGTTCCATGATCAACTTTAGCATCTCCTCCCTTTCGTCCATTGTATCATCCATCTCTTTGGCCTGTGAGTCTTCTATAGCTGGAAATTTTAGTTGCTTCCTCATAGATTATATATCATCATTATTTTTCTTAAGCATTTCTTCAACTACTTTCACATTTGTGGGGTCATACCCAATTTTGAGCACCAATTCTTCTAAGGATTTGATCATGTTATCCTTCACAAAAGATGACACCTTCTCCAACTTTAATTGAGTCTAAACATTGTTCAGAGAAACCTGTAGTTTTGCAGCAGTAGTGGAAGCTTTGGGCAATGTTGAGAAAACCATTTCTCCACTCTGTCTGTGAAGATCCATCTGATCAGCTGGGTGTACAGCCTAATCATCGAATTCAAGTGTTGATCTTTTGTAGTCAATGATTTCATTTGGATGAGGTACTTGTGCCTGTAGAAATTCCATGTACATTCTCCCCTTCTATGTGTTGAAAGCAGAGAGCAGTCTATGCTGTGTTGTTGACGGTTGCTTCCAGAATTGAGCATAAGTGTTGCTGGCCAGCCTTTCATTCTTCTTCTTGATCATATCATATTTCTCAAAGATACTCATCTTTGTTGTCCCTTGAGTTGGTTTGTTGATCAATGAGGTATTAGTCCGCTTCTTGGATGAAGAAGTAGACATGATTTGTTGGTTGCTTGAGACAAGAGGTGACTAATCTCCTTGCATAATTGTAGTGGACTGGGTCTCTTCTTCACTACTCTTGTTAGTTGTATGAATTGTTTTAGGTCTTTTCGTGTACACCTGGAAATATTTTTTTGACACTTCAATGACTGAAGGCGAGACATCCTTCCTGGGTCTTTTCTCCTTCAGTACCTGTGGAGTAGTGGTTTGCGAAATCATGACTAGAGGAGATTGTTGTTCAGTGACTTTATTTCTCTTTTATTTTCTCTCCTTTTCTTTTCTTTTCTCTCAAAAATAATTTGCAAGAATGAAATATTTTTTCCAACCAAACTACATCAAGAGTAAAAATCTCCAGTCACCAGTTGATCCTATGAAATATAGGGTTATAACAGGTTCCTTTTTAACTCTTCACTTAGACACTCTTAAGGTAATACCTTCTGACTAACGGTCTAGACCCACTCGCTACGCCAAATCAACGTCTATGAACTACTTCAACTTAAAACATTGTTTTTCTTCATTGTATTGGTCTGAATCAGGATTCAACTAGTTTAGGGTTCCTCCTAATTATTTTACAAGATTCTACCAGACCCTCAAGAGCTTGAGAATCCACCCTTAAATCGACTAAGGATTTTCATTTGGAACTTGGATAAATATTTGCATCTCCTACAATATTTTCATCTAAGATAGGGGATTTTCGTAGGCCTAAGGTTCCATAACCTACATATGGCTTCCCAGATAGCAGGGCACTCCTGTCACTTTCCAAATGAAGTTTTTATCCATATATTGCAAACTTTCCTCTCAAGACTTGTAAGGTTATTAAGGATGCATGCCACCCATACATTGATTATTTAGTTATATTAGAGTCATTGGATAAATAGTGAAAATAAACATACATAACCCATTTTACTCAGTAATCCAACCATTTTTTACATGCATTCACATTTCCCATTTAAACCATAAAACAACACATTTACATTACTAATTAACATCAAACATATTGAGTTGAAACACTTATCTGTACAATGAGTATCAACAACCAATTGACTGAGAGAGGATGTCTTTCCTCACAACCTTAGGATATGTTGTATAGTGTTTTCCTACAACATGCCACCCCTGTTCCAAGTCATGATATCACAAGGGGATTGATTCAACTGGTTCTCATATTTAGAATGATCTAGGAAGGTTACTCCCCTTCCTCCACTGGTAACAACAAATGTTTTCCTCTTCCCACTGAGCTCGGGAATTCCACAGGTTTATCAGATACTCTCCCCAACTAGATTTCCTCTACACAAGGGAGTCCCTTCGTTGCTTCACAGTCCCTCGGTGACCTCCCCTTACCAGTGCCAATTTATTTCTATTAGATACCAAGATGCAATCCTATGTTTCTCTAGTTTGGTTATGGGTCTTCTCTGTTCTATGGTGACCATTAATATTCTATACAAGCTTTATATTTTTTTCAAGAACAACTCTCTCATTTCTTCTATCTCTCATCTCTGTGCAATTGAACACCTCTATTCATTGCATCACCTACCTATGAGTCTGGTACTCATTTTTTCTCTCTCAACCTTTGGCTCTCCTCATGTTATTCTCCCTAGGTCAAATCTATGTGTGTCTTTCCATCTACTCCCTACCAACTTTTCTCCTCACACTCCTTTCTTTTTATCCGTTATGCATCTATATGATGTTTTCCACCTTTGGTCTCTTCCTCCACACAATCCTTGGGATTCCCATGGCTTCTATCAGACACGACCTCTAGTCGGTGATCCAAATTTTGAAGGGACAATCTAAGTTTTCCTTCTATCAAGTTATTTAGTTGATTCATTCCTTCTCAAAATATCAAATATGTCATCAATTATAACTGCTTCAACCACCAATATTTCTTACCATAACAAGCCACGTGGCTCCATGCTAGTTCAATTACACTGGTAAGTGTGTATTTATGTCTTGCAATTATATGCTAGATTGCTAAGAAAGATTTATATTTTATTCACTAAAACATCTCATCTCTACCACACCAATCCACTTCATCAATTCCCACCCTTGATATCATGGCTAATACTCAAGGATTTCTCCCCTCCATCATCGTCCTTGTGTTTTTCATGATTCAAAGCATAATTACATGCTTTAAAATCAAATTATATGAAGTCTTATCATAATTACAATCATGGGGGGAAACAAGGTGTTACATCACATAGAGAAGAAAGTCCAAATATATTCATTCCATTATTATAATGCACATATTCTAATTGAATTCAATATTGAATTACACAAAAAAAAAATACAAATAGTTCACATAAAGATAAGTACAACCAATTATCAACTTTGAAATATATGTCCATCAAACTAGTACTAAGAATATATTCACCACCCAAATGTAGCAATCAACTATGGATTACACCCCAAAATTGGGGTATGATACCATCAAAGTGAAGAAACCACATATTGCGCTCTAATCTCTCTCTCAAACCAACCCACAATGCCCAATAATTTATACCAAAAAAACATCTAGTATGATATCCATCAAGGAACCCCTCCAAACATCTCAATGATCCATCAACTAATATAGATATTTTTACACTAAAGCAAACAAAACATAATGGAATGTTTTTCTCCTCTTCTAACTAGTTGCACATGAATCCTTCCCTTTTAGTGCTCTATTGTATGAATAATGTATCTAATCTAATTGATTCTCTTTAGAAACATGGAGTGCTATATACCAATATTTTGATTAAAGGAAATTATTAGCCTTAAAATCTAGTTTCTAGCTTACATCATTCTTCATTCATTATGGGAAATCCATACATAGTTCTCCCTTTTAACAACCAACCCATTTCTTATACTAATGGTAACATAATCCCCATCTTACTAAATTCTCTCACTAGATTCATCCTTATGGGATTGTTGTGTACATTCTGGGAATGGAAGCCATGGATTTCTATAGGTTATACCATATCCAAGGAGAGGAAGACTCTCATTAGATGGAAGAATATCCTACCCGAAGAAAAATGACACATTATATATTTCTCAATGCATGAGTTATACATGCCTTCCAAGGAACATGATGCATTATCATAAGGACACCTCAACTCAATGGTAGGTATCAACAAGGCATTGGAAATAATATTGTTCTTCATCCATATCACAAGGATAAAAAATTATTATAATATTATATCCCTTGTATTTTCCCATGTATTCTACTCTTGAGTAATCATATCCCTTTATTTATCCTTAGCAACCTTTTGGTGGATTCTTATATTTCCTTTTCATACATGAGTTTAATGAAACTTAAGAACACCATAATAATGTTCTCATCATGCTACATATAAAAAAACAAATACACCAATGCTCTTAAGTAGCTAAAGAGATAGTAGGGGGGAGGAGGGACCATAGTGATAATAGTGGAGACCATTCAATGTAAGATGGACTAAGTCCACTATAGTATTAAATAAGACCTGCTATAGTAGTTAGATATAATAAATGTAAGAGGAATTCTTAGAAGGTTCCACCTCTAGAATGCTCTTAGGTGGTTGGTAGCACTATATAAAGGGGTTCAAGCAATGTAATTAGATATGAAGAGAAGTATTCTATTGTGAGAGGTAGCTCAATAGGAGGATTCCCCTTCGAAGAGGCAAGTGAACAGGAGAGGATCCCTTCCATA
>CBVK0100130718.1:0-23451 GCA_900067695.1 Picea abies | reverse complement strand
TATTGTAATTTCATTGTAAATCTAGACCGTTCATTATAAGGTCACAGATCTAACAATAGAGATTATGTTAGGGTTTTTTTCCCTAGAAGGCAACCCTCTTTTATGATGGAAATGTATTGAAGCTATGGTTTATGGTGAATATTGCATTATGAGATAGGAGACTGTTAGAGAAAGAAGAGGAAGTTACAACGGGTTTGTTGTAGGTTGTATCCCTTCATATGTTGGATAATAATAAAGGAAGGACCTGGAAATTTATCTGGTGGACGTAGCCCACACTGGGTGAACCACATAAATCTGTGTCTCTATTTTATTGTGTATCTTATGTGTTTTTTTTCCGCATTTGTTATATTTTATTGCTCCACGGTCCTATTTTTCTAATAAGTATTGAGTGTATCCAACAAAATAGATTTTGAGAGATGGCATGCATCATGGATTTAAAAGAATGTGTGTTGTTTATGAAACACTCACTGCTATGGTACATTTTTTTATTTACACAATCATGTATATTCTACAATGTAAATGTAGATATACGTATTACACTTTACTATTGACACCTAAGGTTTCAAGAGAGTGGCACCTAAGGTTTCAAGAGAGTGGCACCTAAGGTTTCAAGAGAGTGCCACCTAAGGTTTTATTTACACAATCATGTATATTCTACTATATAAATGTAGATATACTTATTACACTTTACTATTGACACCTAAGGTTTCAAGTAAACAATGTGCATGCTAGAACATATGCATGAAGTTGCACCAAGTTTCAAATTTTTCTCCAACCAAGGATTAACTGCCCGTGCCAAACCCATTTTATATTGTGTGCACCAACCTGAGTTTGCACTACATGCGCCAAACCCATTTTGTATTTCGCATGCCAACCCAATTTTGCACTTTGTGTTCCAACCCATTTTTGTACTAGCCACAAGAACATAAAACAGAGTGCATGCAGACAGAAACTGAGTGTATCTTTCAAGAATCATTGTAACCGATTTTGTAACAACTTGAATGATTATGGTAGAGGATATGGATGAGATAGAAATCTAGATATGTTTTCCATTCTCTGCGAAAGATATGGGGGTATGCATGCAGATATCTAAAGGGCTGGGATTTTTTAGTAAAAATGAGAGTTCATTATTGTAAGAAAAGGTAAGTTGGAAGAGAGTAAGAGTTCCAAGTTCAATTTTGTAATAGTTTTTGCATAAGCCTATTCTTCAAAGATAATATATATGGATGAATGAGAAGAAAGATACCTTAGCACACAACATGTCTCTCTTCTAATTTACTATTGATGCATTCTGAGAAGGCTCCATCCTCTCTACATGTAATTGGATCTTAATAATGTTCAAATGAATGAATAGAATATGGATGATTTTCTCTTTGCATTTCATGTGTTATGGTTTGGATGTATGTCTATTTATGTTATTCTTAATAGTAATATGTCAATAATCTATGAATGAATTGTTATCTCTGGAGGTTTCCTGTATGTGTTTTCCCTTCACACCCTACACAATACTAATGATATTTTGTATTCCCATGTTGTATGGGGTGAGACCTTCTTCAGTCTTCGATTGAAGATTGAATATGTTGGCGCCTATGGGGTTTTGATGGTAAAATATTAATGAACCCTGGGTATTTAACCCCCAAGTGAGATATAAGACCAACAAATGGTTCCATTATCAGGACTTGAAGGTTTTGTACTACATGGAGAAGGGAAAGAATGAGGTGGAAACCATCTCGGGAGGAGATACAAGACTGGATATTTGCAAAGGAAGATGAGTTCACTTGACAAGAGACTAGGAATCTTCATATCAAACTTGAGCGGTGGAAAAAAAGGTACATCTATACCAATTTCCATGAAATTCTCTTTGTTGAGTTTCCTTGTTTACTGTATGAGTCGATAAAGAGGTAAGCAATAATTAAATTTTCCTTGGGAGCCCAAGAATCACTGATGCGGTACAAGAATACATTCAATAAATAGAAATATATGGATAATAAGTGGTCCAAATAATTCGACGTATGGTTCGACCGGGTTGAGGGATATATCATTGATTTTATTGTTGAGTGCATCGAATCCTTTAGCGTTGTTGAAAGGAAACTTACCGCGGGCCTATAAGAATTTTCCTAGAAGAGATTCCTTTGTGGATTCATATGTTGTTTGTAGAGAAGGAGATAATGTGCATGGATACTTATAGAATGGCAGAGTAAACCCCCTTGCATGGAGGGGGGGGAGAGAGAAACCCCCTCGCACGGAGGGGGGGATGAAAATAAGGGTCGGAGAGAGAGAGAGAGAGAGAGAGAGAGAGAGAGAATGGATCTAGTGGAAGAGATCCAAAAGACGATGAAATGAGGTGAGGAAGGGATGGACCCATAAGAGAAGAAGAGAAAAATAGTCAATATATATGTAAGAAGAATTGAGCCAAGGAGGAAAATCAAAAAAAGGAGTGGAGAAAATATAGAAAGGAGTGAAGAATGAGGGATCAAACCCAATATGAAGAGAAAGGAGACCACACTTGGAGGATTTGAGGAAGACATTGTTGTGCTAGAGAGAAGCACAAAAGGAGAGAAGTCATCAAAGAGATGTGGCATTAGGAGCACGTTATCAAGTGAGGATACCAAGAATAGTGGGAGTAGGGTTGAAAAATATAAAGTCATATCCACCTAGTTGATAAGAGATGTAGTCACATCAAAGGAAAATAAGGTGTATAGTAGCAATGCCAACATAGCAGAATATGGTGATGGGCCCCTCTGAGAAGGGGAAGAGGCATTAGCAATTGTGAGTGTGCTTTGATGGCTATAGGTAGAAATCTATTTGAGATCCCTCACTCAAGAAAATGAGAGAAGATGGAAGAACCCCCTCTTTGAACCACCCCCCTTGCACATTTTTTATCAAGAAGAAATAAGCAAAGAAAGTACAGAGGTAGAAGCAGATGTTAGAGAAGTGGAAGAAGAACCATTATAAGCAACGAGTGGAAGAAAAAATGAAGTCAACAATACTTTTAAAGGAAGAGAATCAATCTCAATATTAGCATCACCAAAAAATAGTGGTTAGTCAAGAGGACATAGTACTAGATTGAGTATGGAAAACCAATACACAAGTCTAAGGCTTCCCATGTTTCATGGGATGGGAAGAGATTATGCAGAACAACATTGGTTTACATGTGAATATTTATGTCTTGTGAAGAGAGTCATAGTTGATTCATCTAAGATTGTGTAGCTGGAGACCACCTTTAGAGATAGAGCTATGACATGGTACATGAAGTACAAGGCTATTGCACCAGTGGGATAAACTAGGTCACTGACAAAGATAAAGAGAGATTTACTTAGGGAATTTCATAAGCCTAAGTCATAATCAATCACAGTGTATCACTAAGATAAAAGAGATCAAGGAGCAAGCTGAAGAAACTGTATGGGACTATGTCCAGTGGTTCAAAATATTGTAGGATAGACTGATGTTTCAGATACATGATGTCCAGCATAGAGAATGGTGTTTTGCAAGAATCCTACCCCACATTAGCATCTTGCTCACCTATCAGAAGGTGACAACTTAGGAGGAGGCCATGGAGATTGAAATGTGCCTAGAATCTATGCCAAGAGGTGGCAAGACATAAACAAGGCTAGAGTAGGTAAAATATCATCTTGCAAACCTCACCATGCAATTACAATATATGGATAATGATAAGGTGGTGCGAGAGCATGTGTGGTGTACTATGTTTTTCATATAAGGTCACCATAGGAATGAGTCTCCTACATTGGGGAGCTACATGGTGACATGCATTCCAAATCCATTTCCAATTGGACCTCAGATTGAGTGGTGTGAGATTTGCAGACAATGGGGACATATAGCTCCATGTTTCCCAACACTATAAAAATATCACAAGACTACACATACTCTATTTTGAGAGTTTTGCAAGTCCATGGGGCATGATGTGAACAAATATCAGTCACTTGATTTTATGTAGGAGCACACTTCATATTCCTTTCGGGTTCAGGAGGAATAGAAAGGGGCTGACCATGGATGTGTTGATAGAGGAGGATGTCAATCAATTATGAGAGGAGGATATGGTCAATGAAGAGGATATGGTGGTGGTGGAGGAAGGTCACCTAACTAATTTAACTTTGGAAAAGTTGACCACATGTCAAAATTCTATACCAAACTGCATGCACTCTATGAGTATTGCCACAGTATAGAGCATATCACATAAGACTACCTAGATTTGTTGGCAAAGTGGGAAGAGAAGAAGGTGCATTGAAATATGGTGCTACGGAGTCGTACAAAGATAAGAATCCAAAGGAAGAATCTGATGTCTGGGTGGTAACACGAGGAGGAATTTGGACAGAAATGGACTTAGAATGTGGAGAAATTTTGGGCCAAAACATTGAAGGGAATATCAGGAAAGCGGTGCAGTAAACTCCTAAGTTTGACACCGTGCAAAAAACGAAATTATTGCATGATGCACAAAGGGATCTGGAGGAGGAAATATCATGTGAATAATTACAGTGAACAATCCAAAGATCCTTGGAGTAAGCGTGCATGCACGAATATTTATATCACGCAACACAAAGATAATTGGAGGAAGCCTATGTGCGTGAAGAGTTACAATGCACCACACAAAAATCATTAGAGGAATATCATTTGTGTGAAGAGATACAATGTGTGACATAAGGGTACAGTGGGATAAAAAAAAGGAAATCAAGGATGAACATGTGCACAAAGAGCTGTGATGCATGGCACAAGAATAAATGAAGTGAAATGCTTATCATGAAGATTAATCAAAGAACCAAGTAAGTTATTTCTTGCATTGTTGCCTTAATATTTTAAGTGATCAAAGATGAAAATAAGTTAAACCATATGTTGACAACATGTATGGGGGAAGACAAAAACACTATAGTTATTTATTCCCCACTGCCAAAATGGGATGTGCGCCAAGTGAGAAAACAAAATCACACAGGAAGAGAGTTCAAGATGGTAGTTAAACTTGGAATATATGAGATGGATGGTGTCATGTTGGACCTGGGATCCAATGTGAACATATTGCTAAATAAATATTGGGATTTGATGGGTAAAAAAAAAATTGTGTGGTCCCCCATTCAACTCAAGATGGCCAACCAATACAAAATATATCCCATTGCTAGGCTAGAGAAAGTGAAAGTGAACATTGAAGGGGTGAAGAAAAGAATATATTTTTAGGTGATTGAGATCATGGTTGACTCAAACCCCTACCCATATCTACTTGGAATTGACTAGGAATTTGATAATAATGTAGTATTGAATATGAAGAAACAGCAAATGTCCTTTGAAACAGACACCCTACACATTATTGCACCACTCGATCTGAATTAGGGAAACATATATAATGAGCCCATGAATGAGGATGCACTAAGTTCCATCATTGAGAATATCTATGATATTACATAGTGTCGGGAATATTACATCAACCCCACAGTTGATGGAAAACTAAGTTGGAGAAGTGTATGCTCTTATGACACAGATTCAAAGGGTGTTATGGAGAGATGGAAGAATAAGATTTATGAGGTTTCAATAAGGATATGCACATGAATTACCAAAATGGTGCGTGAGATTACATCAAGAACCTGCACCCTACCCTAGTTTGATGGAACAAACTCATTCTAAACATTGCTAGCACATATATAGAAGGTTCCAACAACCCACAGAATGCAGGCCATAGACAAAGTAGTGGAAGGAATACCTGTGTATTGGTGGGTAGTGCACCGCAACATAAACGAGAATGGGAATAGGTGGTGGATTCCATTATGGAAATATTTTGGCATATTATATATCCCCAAGAACATATTTGGTCTTGTGGAAGGTGTTGGATAGCTAATCAAACTTCTAACCAACAATGAACTTGTTATCACTGAGAGTCACCCTCTGACTACAAGAGGATAAGCCCAATACCCATCAAAAGTAAAATGTATTAAAATGGTTTGAGTGAGTGGATCAGTGAGACTGCAAGGAGAGGAAAAGATAACATAAGTAACTACAGATCAATTTGGGATCATTGGGCTATGGATTCATAAGTATCACGAATAAGGAAGGCATTTAAACCACCTATCAGACAAAATATATATGTGGTTTTGAGGAGAATAAGACAAAAAATGTATGAGTGATGAACCATGAAAAATGGGCAAGATAACAACAGATCCTCTACCGCCTAAGGAATCCATGGATCAGAGAGATGCTACATCCATACAAGAAGAAAACATAAAATATCTGGCGAACCATGAAATATGGGCATGATAGAAACAAATCCTCCATAGCCTCAAGGATCCATAAATCAGAGAGATTACATCCAGACAATAAGAAAAACAAAGAAAATCTGGCAAATTGTGAAAGATGGGCATGATAGCAATAGATCCTCCATCGCCTCAAGGATCCATAAATAAGAGAGATTACATTCATACAATAAGGAAAAAGAAAATATATGGTGAACCATGAAAGGTGGGCATGATAGAAACATATCCTCCATCTCCTCAGGGATCCATAAATCAAAGAGATTACATCCAGACAATAAGGAAAATAGAAAAAGCATGTAAACTAAGAATATGGTCTGATAAAAACGATTCAAAGGAATCTTCAATAACATATATTTACAATCCAAGCCCACAAACATACAAATTGAAAACTACAGAGCCCTGCTCCTAAAAATCTCTTGGACCTCCAGCCTCTGAAGAACCCCCTCCCCTTAACAAAATATTGAACTCATTGATTTATACTCAGATCAGTCCACACCTACTAGGAGTGTGATCTGGCCATTCCATTCAAATCCTTTCATTTGCTCCTTCTTTTGTCAGACTGTGTGTGTATCCTCTTATCAGCCGAAAAATCAGCTTAGCATGGGCCTGCAAAAAAAAACGTCCATCGTGGTACCTCAAGTTGACATTTTTGTCTCCACGGCCAGATCCTCCACACCTTCTATTTATGGAGTGAGTCAAGGTTTCAACCACTACTATGTTTTCATTAATTGATCTCTCATCAGGATCGAGATGAAGCTTAATGCCTAGGGGGCTTCCACGCGTTGCTCTTGGATGGACAACATATAAGCACATGATTGCAAGGCCGTCAAAGGCATCTTGGATCTACACCACTTTTGAACCTACAATTCACTGCCAAATTCCACGTAGCTCTTCCACTATACCATGGTTCCAATTGTGGGACCGCTCAAGAATTTTATCGTTCGAGCATGTTGTGTCCTCGCAATGAAACATGGTCATTGATCAGGTCGTGATCTGTGATCAGGGTGCACCTGCTAAATCTAGTGCCACCGCTAAAGCTTATCCGCCCACTAATTTTAGGATATATTAAAAATGTTCTTTAGGGAGGGAACTACTATGGTGCTTGAACAAGATCACTTCTCAGAGGATGATGTCCTGTAGCTAATAGGGCGACCTGATGTCACTATGCTGACATGTCCCAGACAGAGGGGTGACATGTGTTACTCTAAAATAGGCTGAAGACATGTCCCAAAATGCTTGAAATGAGTGTCGTGTGCCAGCGCTAGATGGATGCAACGTGTCTCTAATAGATGGGTGCCATGCATTGGAAATGATGGGTGTCAAGTGTCTTTGATGCTTGGATATTTGAGGGGAAGGAAACGCAAAATAGATCTATGGACTTCGGGAGAAATTTCTTTGGAAGAAAATGGGATTAGGGAAGAAGAAAATCTTGAATCCCAAAGTCTCGAAGTAAATTATGACTGTCTGATCTGGAGGGACACACGACACTTGATCTGCAACTCTGGGAGAAAACACTCCGAAGGAAAATGAGAGGGGAAGTCCCAAAAGGAAAAATTATCGAAGTCTCGAAGTAAATTATGATCATTCGATGGAGAATGACATGTGGCGCTTGATCTACAATTTTGGGGTTTCTTCCTAGCCATTAATCCTCGCGCAACTTTGACATGCCAAATACAAGTGAGTCATTGATCTGATTATGATCTATGATCTAGGAATGCCTCACTGTTGTTGCCACGTGCAGCTCTTGGATGGACCCTGCTTCCTGCTGCGAAGATCAATGGATCACAATTACTTTGGGAGTTCAGGCTTCAGGCCTTTTGAATGCATAGCTCTTACAATCCTCTGAAGTTTCGAATTCCCAAAGTGAGAGATTTGGTGACACATGGCCTCTTGTTTTGGACGACCGAGATTTACTTCAGGAGTTTGGGCTTTGGACCTTTTTCTCCTTCTTTATTTCTATTAGAGTACAGGATCATCATACATGTGTCCCCTGCTAAAATATCAAGGGCCATGACCAATTTCGGGATCACGACTAGTAGGTACTTTAATTTCCTTTCCAATCCCCACAATGCAAAGATGTTCATTCATAGCATGATCAATATGCACCATTGACATGTTGATCTAGAAAGATCAATGATTGTGAGCGATTGTGGGCTCATAATTTTTGGAAACTTTAATTCGTATCCTGATCCCCACATTGAATCCCCACCATTGATTTATCTTTGATGATATACGATGGTCACGACTTAATATTGTTGATATGATGGTTGATCTTTCTCTCGCTTAGATATTACAGTTGAAAAATGAATTTGTTTGCCTTCCAGTATTTCAAACCCAAAAAGGGTTGCGCTTGGATGTTTCCTGTGCATACCATGGACTTGGGACGACTTGGCTTCCCTTGAAAACTATATGTGATAACATCGGCTCCACGGGGGATGGCATTCTCCTTGTGAGTTTCCAAGAAAAAGCAGTTCCAATGCCTTAGCTATTGGGTTTTGGAGTCGAGCTCAAATACATTTGTTGAAGGAAACATGCTGACATGTACACTACTCTATTTACAAAAAAGAAAAAAAACACCATTCTCCAGAAGGAGCTTATTTATGTACAGTCCTAGACTAAATGAATTTTCACAATGTGTTAGGTGAAAGAAAACTTCCACCATAGCCATTCAAGTAACATCCTAACTGAAAACTTATTTACTCTGTCATTGATCAGAAAGGGATAATGAAACTGTGACATCAAATGGATTACATTCTTCAGATTTCCTTTTAATGATGAAGGTAAGATAAGGCTTGGAGGCTCCAATACATTAAGGAAATGCAACTCCATTTATTCCCCTACAGGATCATAAAATAGGTGATAAAACCTACTAGATTGATAACAGAAAGCCTACTCTTCTTTATAGTTGCTCACATTTGGTTGAATGTCTGTGGCAAGATAAATTGAGTGAAAGGATGATGTGGTTTGATGATCCACATCTCTCTAGTCTTCTATGATCACATCTGCTAGCTGATGGAAAGACATCTCCTCATGTATATTAATAGATGGTTGTTTCTCCTTAACATGTTTCTCTTGGAAGAAGCTTTCATTTTCATCAGAAGGTTGGCTGCTAATGTTTTTTTCAAAAAAAACCTCAACATCTTCATCACTGTCTCCATAATGATCAAATAAAGGAGGATCCTCGAATGAACTACCAAGAGGCATCTTCTTCCCAACATGAGAAAATTGTTGTTCATTATTAAACACAGGTTGCCATGAAGAAATATATTATCATCATCATATGAGTCAAAAATAGATTGCTCATAGCTAGGCTTTTTAGATACTAGGCTACAAAGAATATCAACTTCCAGAATAGACTCAATTTCTAGACTTTCCTTACTAAGACAACAAATACAGTTTTCATCAGATGCAGATTCTTAGGGAAGAGAAAAAATGGATTCCTTATCCACGAAATCTTCTTTATCCTCACAAACTTCATAAGAAACATCTATATCCTGAACACAGTCTTTATACTCCTCACAACAACTATGAAAAATTAACTCAGAGGAATAAAATTGTTGATAACGAATATTGAAAACTACATGAAACTGTTCCAAGGAGGAGATGCTAGCAGGGGGCAAGGATCGATACCACTCACGAGAATATCCCTCTAATGAGTGCACGAACATATTCATTAATACATACTCATTATGTATTCCCCACTGATGCATGAGTTTATGAAACTCAAGCAGATGCTCTACAGGGTTGTCATCTCTATGTTCTTTAAATTTGGGCAGAAAATCACCCAACTCATCCATAATAGGAACAACATTTGGAAAATCAGGAACATAAGAGAAATTAAAAGGAGCAAACCTATGAGACAAAATGGCTTCCATATGAAAATATGACTTCTTGAAATTGTGGAATCTCCACTAGATTCTTTAATTATGGAGTTGCTAGGTGAATGATATGCAGTCTGAACGTGTTTGGTCTTTTTTCACCATCCAAGATCAGATCTGGTCGTTGTCGTTCTCCCAGGGAAGATATCTTCACTTCCGTCCCCGACAATGGTGCCATTAATGTTAGCACTAAGAGTCACCCTCCGACTGTAAGAGGATAAGCCCAGTACCCATCAAAAGTAAAATGTATTAAAATGGTTTGAGTAGGTGGATCAGTGAGACTATAGGGAGAAGAAAATATAACAAAAGTAATTGTAGATCAGTTTGGGACCATTGGGATATGGAGTCATAAGTATCGTGAAAAAGGAAGAAATTTAAACCACCTATCAAACAAAATATTTATGTGGTGGTGAGGAGAAGAAGACAAAAAAATTATGAGTGATGAACCATGAAAAATGGGCAAGATAACAATAGATCCTCTACCACCTTAGGAATCCATAGATCAGAGAGATGCTACATCCAGACAAGAAGAAAACATAAAATATATGGAGAACCATGAAATATGGGCATGATAGCAATAGATCCTCCATCACCTCAAGGATCCATAAATAAGATAGATTACATCTAGACAATAAGAAAAATAGAGAAAATCTGACGAACCACAAAAGATGGACATGATAGAAACAGATCCTCCATCGCCTCAAGGATCCATAAATTAGAGAGATTACATTCAGGCAAGAAGGAAACATAAAATATCTAGCGAACCATGAAAGATGGGCATGATAGAAACATATCCTCCATCGCCTCAGGGATCTATATATCAAAGAGATTACATCTAGACAATAAGGAAAATAGAAAAAGCGTGTAAACTAAGAAGATGATCTGATAAAAACGATTCAAAGGAATCTTCAATAACATGTATTTACAATCCAATCCCACATGAATACAAATTGAAAACTACAGAGCCCTGCTCCTTAAAATATCTCGACCCTCTAGCCTCTGAAGAACCCCCTCTCCTTAACAAAATGTTGAACTCATTGATTTCTACTCAGATCAATCCACAACTACCATGAGTGTGATTTGGCCATTCCATTCAAAGCCTTTCGTCTGTGCCTTCTTCCATCATACTGTGCGTGTATCCTCCTGTCATCCGCAAACTCAGCTCAGCATGGACCTACAAAAATAAACATCCACCATGGTACCTCGGGCTGACAGTTCTGTCTCCATGGCCAGATCCTCCACACCTTCTATTTATGGAGTGAGTAGAGGTTTCAAACACCACTCCTTTTTCATTAACTGATCTCTCATTGGGATCGGGATGAGGCTTAACACCTAGGGGGATGACACATGCTACTCTTGGATGGACACCATATAACCATGTGATTGTGGGGCCGTCAAAGGTGGTTTGGATCTACACTACTTTTGATCCTGCAATTCACCGCCAACTGTCGCGTAGCTCTTCCACTATACCATGGTTTCAATTGCGGGACCACTTAATAATTTTATTGTTCGAGCATGTTGTGTCCCTGCAATGAAACATGGTCATTGATCAGGTCACAATCTGCGATCTAGGCGCACCTGCTAAATCTAGTGCCACCGCTAAATCTTATCCGCCCACCAATTTTAGGATCCATTAAATTGTGCTTTAGGGAGGGATCTATTCTAGTGCTTGAACAATATCACTTCCCAGAGGATGATCTCCTACATCTAGTGGGGTAGCCTGATGTCACTATGCTGACATGTCGTGGATGGAGGGGTGATATGTGTCACTCAAAAATAGGCTGAAGACATGTCCCAAAATGCTTGAAATGAGTGCCATGTATCAGTGCTAGATGGATGCCACGTGTCTCTAACATATGGGTGCCACACGTCGAAATTGATGGGTGCCAAGTGTCTTCGACGCTTGGATATCTAAGGGGAAGGAAACTTGACATAGATATGTGGACTTTGGTAGAAATTACTTCGGAGGAAAACTGGAATGGGGAAGAAGATACCCCCGAAGCCCGAAGTCCTAAAGTAAATTATGACCATCCGATCTGGAGGGACACACAACGCTTGATCTGCAACTCCAGGAGAAAACACTCTAGAGGAAAACAAGAGGGGAAGTCCCGAAAGGAAAAAGTCTTGAATTCTCAAAGTAAATTATGATCATCCGATGGAGAAGGACGCGTGGTGCTTGATCTGTAATTCTGGGGCTTCTGCCTAGCCACTAATCCTCACGCAACTTTGACATATCGAATACATGTGAGCCACTAATATAATCACAATCTACGATCTAGGAAAGCCCCTCTTTTGTTACCATGTGTTGCTCTGGATGGACCCTTCTTCCTACTGCAAAGATCAACGACTCACAATTGCTTCAGGAGTTCGGGATTCAGGCCTTTTCAATGCATAACTCTTACAATCCTCTGAAGTGTTGAATTCCCAAAGTGAGATGTTTGTTGACGTGTGGCCTCTTGTTTTGGATGACCAAGATTTACTTCGAGAGTTCATGCTTCGGGCCTTTTTCTCCTGCTTTCTTTCTCTTGGAGTACGAGATCATCGGACATGTGTCCCCTACTAAAAGATCAATGGCCACAAGAAATTGTGGGCTCACAACTAGAAGATAGTTTAATTTCCTTTCCGATCCCCATGATGTGAAGATGATCATTCATAGGAGGATCGATATGCATCATCGATTTATTGATCTGGCAAGATCAATGATTGTGAGCGATTGTGGGCTCACAATTTGTCAAAACTTTAATTTGTATCCCGATCCCCGCAATGAATCCCCACCGTCAATTTCTCTTTGATGAGATCTGATGGTCTCAACTTAATCTTGTTGATATGAAGGCTGATCTTTATCTCGCTCAGATATTACAGCTGAAAAGTGAATATATTCGTGTGCTAGTATTTCAAACCCAAAAAGAGTCATGCTTGGACATTTCCTATGCAGACCACGAACTTGGGATGACCTAGATTCCCTTGACAACTATATGTGATAACATAACTCATCAAATTTCCAAAAACACTCTATTGAAAAGTACCCCCACACATCAAGTGCCTTTGGCAAGGGCCAATCCACCATATGAGCAACGTCGACCAGAGTTTGAACTAGTCCAATCATTTTTCATTAGTTAGAATAACATGGTACAGACCACAAGAATCAAAAACCCATTATGGCAAGCTCTTAGGAATAGGATCTAAGTGAAGAAGCGTCGCGGCCCACCAAGGTTGAATGTGATGGGATGACGTACCTAGAATAGAGTGGGGGTGCGCAATAGATAGGTGTTTCACCTGAGTAAAATAGGAATTAGGACTTAGTTATATTATTCATTGTCAAATTAATAAATAGGAATATTAGACACAATAGAATAAAGCGAGATGTGATAGGTCATACTTTGAAATGATTTTTCACATTCGGGAAAGATTGAGGTTTAAAATCGCAATTCCAATCAAAAGGATGGAACAAAAGGAACTTATAGTTTTCTACTAGGATGTAGGTGGATACAGTGATGAAGAATTGGGTAGTTATCCCTAGGACATGTGACAACAATCTGGGGAAAAGTAATCAATTGTGAAATTAATTCCCTCTGATGCATGATAATTATGATGGTACCAACCACTACGAACAACTACTATGACATCTATGTATTTGAGTAATGTTGGGAGGAAGTCACCCTTGACGTATTTAACACCCCAAAAACCATACTTTTCTTCGTTATGCTCACACAACAAGCTGAGAATACAACCAAGATCCAAGTGAAGAGTATTAGAAATTAGGAAAGTTGGGTCACATATTTGGTTGTCATACTCATTTCATCAAGGATCTCTTGAACAACAGATAATAATGAAGGAAAATAGATGTGCTAATCCTTTTCATAGGATAATGGCCTCGCCATGTAAACCCCATGCACAGGAAAAATCTAAGGGGATCAATGAACAAAAGGGGCCTGAGCCCAAACTTCCAACCAATATAGTTTTCACAGGCCCTTGGTTAGGAAAGATTCCCCAGCTACGATATGTAGACTATAATGTCTGAGAGCAAGTGAAATTCCCTAAGTTTCACTTTGACAACTATGCACATATAATCAAGGGGGGGAATGGAAAATAGCGAGTGGTCACTCTGTTATCACTACGTAAATTTCCCTTGGTTGCGAGAGGGAAACCATGGAGGTAACCACAAACCAACTTAAGGCTTGAAGATAGCCATTCCAACCCAAAGAGGGCTTTCTCTTTCAAATCAATCACTGAAATAATTGATTTGGTTTTGACTCAAAGCCTATATCTCTGCTTTAAATCGAATTTAAATAATTGGTGGCAGAGCATATGGAAGGTCCATTAGGAAATGGAGTCATAGAGTCAGAAATCAATGATAGTTTGTTGGACACTTGGTGAATTGAAAGATAACTACTCAGAGGAAAGGTAGAAACGCTTCTTTAAGACAATAAATATCATTGTAGTAGAAGGATAAGAGAGAACACAATAATCCCTCAGGGCATATATCAGGGATGAATCCCAAGGTGATTATAGCAGAATAAAAAAAGAAAATACATGTGACATGGCATCAATTTGCAGATGAATTCTTATGCATATACCTCACTTAAACATCACATAAGAAAACATTAAAACAAATTCATTAAGACAAAGAGAACACACACATTGTAGAAGCACATGCATAAAGAAACACAGTCACATGTATCTCTGGCATCAAATTCCAGGTACTTATGATCCAACGAATTACATTAATCTCAAAAATAAGATTTTACAATATGCGTTCAATAAAAATCTTCCTTACACACTTTCCCCTCTGAGTTCATGAAGGATCGCAAAATATATAGAAAATGCATCTTCTATCCTCAAAAAGTCAAGGTCAATTGCCTTTCTAAGTTAAGATACAGTTTCACAATATTCTAGCAACAAAATCTAAACTAACTGTTGAAAAGGAGTCAAAATTGACTCATAAATTACATCATGACAACTACACAAATGAGATCTTCGGATCCATATCCTTATGCTTTGTGACCTGGAAATTAGTTGCATATAATATGGCATGCCTTTTTGACCTTTCCAAGATGAGTTGGAGATGATCTGGACACTCTGTAACAGTTGCGCAGCAAGTTCGTTGTGCAACAAAAACCTACACGAAATGTGTAACAAGGGTTTTTTTTCACACTTTATCCACCTTTTTTTTTTTTTTTTTTTTTTTTTGGTTGATAGATGATGATGGTTGATGGTGATTGTGGCCTCATGATGATGATTGGGAGCTCTATAACCTCTTCCACCTCTTCAAAACACCACTTGTTTCTTAAAGCTTCAAAACCCTAATATATTTCAAACTACAAAAATTAGCCCAAGTTACCTCTCACCGATAAACCTGTTCTTGTTGATGTATTCATTATAGATTTTTGATTCATTTTCCAATTGATTTACATCTCCAATATAAAAGTGATAAAAAAAAATCCATCTCACTGCCCAAAGTATAACTAGGACAGTTGTGCAGTGAGCTCGGTGCACAACAAAAACCTACAGAAAATGAACAACAAACTCTTCCACCTTTGTGCAGCGACCTTGGATGAAGGATTTGTGAATTGCAGAGAGAACAAATTATGTATGGAAGGTTTTTTGCATGGAAAGTGGATATTTTTGAAACCCCTGAAGGAATAAAACCACCTCTTGATAAAATGATTGTACCCTTGTACCTTTTAACCAAATGCGCAACATAAGGAGTTTGTGCGATGATTTGTGCAATGTTTAATCATTTGGTGATACCACATGCCAAAAGTATATCTAATCACCTGAGATGCTTGTACATGATATGACTTGACCACACATGACTTTGAATGACTCACATGACCCCTCATCATAAATTTTTAATGACAAACAATATCATTTTAAGACAAGTTGGATACAAATGACAAGGTATTTTATTTTGACATGACTCAAAACCTTATGATAAGACCCCATTTAACCATTTTTATTGAAATTAATCCATAAAAATCACTAACTCATAAAATCACTCTTACCTAAGAAAGAATTCCATGGTCTTTATAAGGCCAAGGAATGACTTTGATCCTACAACACATCAGACTCAAACTAAGACTCAATCAACCTATTATAGGAAAATAACACACCAAGAAATGGACCAAGCCCCTCAAGCAATCAGGTGTACTCGCATTAGTGGAATTCCCACAATATGGTCGTGACCCACCCATTATTGCATGCATTTGAGTCTTACTCAATTGATTGCATGGTGGATTCCTTTGGCTTGACAGGACATACCTAGTGGATGAGAATTCCATGCACCAAGTTTCAAGCCTTCTGATGGAGGGAGAGGACCCAACAAAATTTCTAAAGGCCAAGGATGCAACCCATGAGGAGATATACACCAAGTATGCTACATCCAGTGGATCCTAAGGGGTGGTGATTCCAGAAATCAATGACCAACGCAGCCACTTTTCTATGCAACTACTCTCCTACAAGTTATTATGCAAGTTTCACAAGGATGAGTATCCAATCGACGTAGTTGTTGCAGAAAAATGATGTGTTAGAGGCATATGGATGGGTTGTGGAAGATACTTAATGAAAACATTTGTTGAATATTTCTTGGAGGCATAGGACTTAGGTATAGAATTTCATTATAGTTGGTTCCTATTGTCTAATGTCCCCTTCCAATTGACTGTGATGGAGGAGGACTCAATATCATATACGACTCACGTAGGCTATAGTCAACAAGGAAAAATTGAGACAAGGAGGTTTCTTTGCTATCACTAGGTAAAAAGAATGACAAATCCTAAAAGTGACATTCAATAAAAAAAATTATTATATTTAAATGGAATTGGAAGGAAACAAAAGTGAAGATTTTATTTGATCAAAATGGGGAAAGATCTAGAAGGTTCAAGGAAAGCATAAATAGAAGAGAAACCCTTCCCCTTAACATTATGATTTGATATCTTATTCAAGTGCTTTTATAGCCAATGTTGTTTTGGGGGATTTGGGAAAATCCTTCCACTGCAGGTTTATTTTCGATGGTGTAATATCCACCCTAGCTAGACAAAGAGGATAATTCATTTGGATTTCTCATTGGGGTTCATTGTGGTGTTTGGTTTCATGTTGGAGAGAGTTGGGAGTCATATCGGCTTGCATAGGGTTTTTGCGGTGAGTTTCAGGAGGAGGTCAAGCGTTTGATCTACAAGTGCCATAAGGTTTTTCATGCATCTGTGGGAGGAGTCACCCATGTGGGTTGAGTAGGGGTTGTCCCATGAGGCCCCTCTAGATTCCTAGAATTCGTCCCACGAGGAAATCTACAAATTGGGGTTGCAACATTTTGTCAGATCAATTTTGCGAGGGGTTTAGGACAGGATTGGAAGGTTTCTTACAGAGAAGACATTATTGGAACATAGAAGTGTATGGATTGGATATTCTTGCGACAGTTGATTGGAATCATTCCAGGTTTTCTTGTATCATTTCTATAGTAGATTATGTAGATACATGGCATCCAATAGATTTGTGTTCTTAGGAGTATTTTCCAACTATTATTACAACCCTTAGATATCATTGTATTGGTTTTGGGAGTTCCCACCCATAATAAGATGCCATGTTATCTGCTCTATTTTCTTTGTAATGGATGTATGTTATATGTTTTAAAATATTCCTAATTGAGGAAACTATTTGTAAGAAGTTAACAACACATTCACATAATAAGGGATAACAAATTTGGGTCAAAAAACATAATTTCCCCTCCTAGCCTGGTCGGGGACATTACATATTGTTGCTCGCTATGATCCTATGGAATCCCCCACCAGTCCACGAGGATGATGAAACCAACTCATAATCCTTCCCCACACCCAATTTCATCGCATTGCAGGTAGTACAGTAAGGACAAGAAACTCCAGGCAATGACTAACAAAGCATTTTAGAAATGGTACACCTAGCTCATTCAAGTCATTGATACATCACAATGAATACCAAGAAATATTATGGACAGGTATGAAGACAACCTCCAATTTGAATGCAATTTTAATAATGTATTTATTTACCCAAGTGTAGAAACAAAGTCAGAAACATCCAAGTTTCTATTCTTCATCACCGAAGAAAATATCTAGCAGAGCATCACAGAATGGGTTGACCACCTTAAAACTACATCTGATGAGGAGCTCAAGTATCTCGAGACACAAACAAAATGGAGACATGAGAGAAAAAGGGTAGAAGAATCTCAACAGAAGGACAAGGAAATTATGGCCAAGAACCACCAATAGGAGACATGCCATGGCTCAGAAGATGCACGTTGATGGGGACAGGGAAGATAATAAAGGTAAGGGGCCCAAGTGGAAAAAGAAATGAACACTTTCGACATGGACTCCACCTCTGAAGAAACCACCAACATTGATCAACCTCGGTTCAAGCTCGGAGCCCGATGACCAAGTGCACACACCAACTCCCCTGTTGGATATACACCCTACACCCATCAAGGAGGAGGCCCCCTCATAGTCTGCAAAGAACACCATGGCACCTAATCAAGGAAGTATTAAAGGCTTGGATACCATTTCCCCAACACAAGTAGCAGGGAATATTTTTGCACCCATTTAGAGCCTTGTCAATGAGCTCAAGGTGAAACTGGTCATGCAATAGATCATGCAAAAAGAGGTAACAAACAAATTTGACACATTGTGTCAAAAATTGGTAGTTATTCCATCATCCTAGTTCCCACCACCAGAACGGAAGATGATAACCAACATATCATGCTCGACATCACCATGCAATAGTTCCCAACAAAGAATGTTGCACTTCAGTCCAATGGAAATCACCATTGGGGAAACACCCAACTTAGTCAAGCTAGAGTTGGTGCAGGTGTCTTCACAAGATCTAAAACATTATGTGTCCACAATCATGAATGAATTGGGAGATAGGAATTGGTCCCTTAGCCAATCTTATGAACAATTACAGCAACGACATGAATAAAAAATTACCACCCATATAGACGCTCAGGACTAGCTTCACTAAGAAATAGTGGTCCGCAAGGATATTGAAGTTGCACATGAAGAGGTCAAGGAATTGCATACAAAAAAAATTCATTATTCACTCATCATTTATTAGCGCAGTTGACAAGGTTTTTAAACAAGTCCCCCATACATTAGAAGAGACTTTGTAACTACCTACCTTGCCCAAGCTTGGTAAGGTCAAGGAGAGAGTTTAGTATCTGGAAACATAGAACCTTGAGCTCAAGAAGACTCTCTAGAACCCTCCAGTAGAGAGTTAGGGGTTGCAACAGAGAATAGTGATGGTATACAAGGCACTAAAATGGGGGAAAGCACATATCACAAACTCCGCATGGCTAGTCGAATATAACTTCAAGCTATGGAAACACCTCTAGAATGCCCCTAAAGTCCATGTTTTGACGATCAAATCCAAGCTACTGAAGCCTAGATTATGCAGTAGAATAAAGAACTATTCTCCCTACCCCCTATTAAATGACAAGAGGCCATGACCTCAATTTCTGGTAAGATTCAAGAGATTACAACATCTCACACCGAACAAAAAATGGTCTCAGCCATCATACTGGATGCAACTGATAAATTCTGGTTGTATTACAACCAATTGGAAGCATCATAAGAAACAAAAAACCCAATGCTCACTAAGATGGAACAGATTAACATTCATACACTAGTGACCACACTGACTGATGTCAAGGATGTCTGTCAGTTGGCACATCGGCTGCAAGAAAAAATTAACAACATTGACAATCACTTCAAGGTGTTCATTCAAGAACTCATGAAAACAATGCCATCAACCTCCTCTATTGTGCCATGAACAACATTATTGGCTCAAGGACAAGCTAAATAATACTATTTTGGGCATGTTGGCACCTGAGGTTTGAATATTGTGCATGCACCATAAGTCAGTAATGTGTGTGCAATAAAACATATGCACGAAGTGGTTTTAGGTTTTAAAGTTTGTGTCAGCCAATGATTAAATATGTGGGCCAAACCCCTTTTTTATTGTGTGCGCTAACCCAATTTTTCATTGCATGCGCCAAATCCATTTTGAATTGTGTACACCTACCCAAGTTTGCACTATTCACACCAACCCATTTTTGCACTGCACGGAAGAACATAAAAGAGAGTGCATGCAAACCGAATATGAGTGTATCTTTCATGAATCATTGTAACTGATTTTGTAACAACCTGACTAATCATGCTCAAGGTTATGGATGAGTTGGAAAGTTAGTTATGATTTCCACGCTCCATGAAATATATGAGGGGATGCATGCAAATATGTAAATGGTTGGGATTTTTGAGTAAAAAGGAGAGATCATTATTGTAAGAAAAGGTAAGTTGGAAGAGAGTAAGAGTTCCAAGTACAATTTTGTAATAGTTTTTGCATAAGTCTATTGTTCAGAGATAATAGATATGGATGAATGAGAAGAAAGAGATCTTAGTGCACAATGTGTCTCTGTTCTAACTGATTGTTGATGCATTCTGAGCAGGCTTCAGCTTATGTGCATGTACTTGGATTTGAATGATTTTGAACTAAATGAATGGAATTTGAATGTCTTTCTCTTTGCATTTCATGTGATATGGTTTGGATATATGTATGTTTACATTCTTCTTTATAGTAATGTGTCAATAAGATATGAATTAATTAATGGTTATCTTTGGAGTTTTCTTGTATGTGTCGTCCCTTCACACCCCACACAAGACTAATGGTTTCTATGATTTTCATGGTGTCTTAGGTGAGTCCTTATTCAGTCTTTTACTGAAGATTGAATATGCAGACGCCTATGAGGTTTTGTTGGTAAAATCTTAACGAACCCTGGGTCTTTAATCCCCCAGTGAGAAATAATACCAACATTTATTTCTATGTTTGTAGATGGAACATGAATAGGTGGAATATCAAAAACAAGTCGATCAAGAAAACATTAGGTTAAATAACCACAATACAATATTGCCTACAAGTGATCAAGAAATGAGGCATGCATGAACCTCGACTGATGACAATAGTTCACGTGATGAATGGAAATCAATATAATTGAATGTTATTGCAAATTGTATGTTTTGGAATATTTGTCTCTGAAAATCAAGGATTTTGGTTAATGTACTCGGCATATTGTCCCAATTGCATGAGGACATGTTAACAATAAGTTTAACAACTACATATTGGTTGTATTTTGATTATTGTGGACCTTTACATTGTCCCATTATGTATGACGACGGGTCTCTTATTCACATATAATAAAACAAGTTTCTATTTTATTGCATTGTTGAATGTTGTAAACTATTGTGTTGTTGATTAATTCATATTATGGATGATTTACATTGTTAAAAATAATAGAGGTGTAATCCATTGGAAAACACATTAATCCAATCATTATATCAAAACACAATAAATAAATATAAAAATAAATATTATTATAAAAAATATTTTATTTTGAGATGATTAATTGAAAATTTGTTAAAATAATAATAATAATAATAATAATAATAATAATTAAAATATATATGTATATGTGCATTGTATTATTTTGAACTCACTAAATAGTGTGCCATAAAATAGACATCGGGGTTTTTTTATGAGTCATATGCACCAATGTTTATTAATTACATTGAGGCATCAATGCTAAAAATTGTGAAAAAACAATGTTACTTTAACCGACATAATGTACAATTATGTTTATTGTTTCAAAATGTTATTGTGTGCATAATTGAAATATGCACTGGTGCTTTACATATAATATATGCAACGGTGCTTAGTAATAAAGAATGACACCAACATCTCACCTCAAATGTTCAAATTTTCACTTCCCTTTGTTGCACATGGTAATATAGGCATCGGTGTGTACAAATTATATGAGCACAGTTGTGCCATAAAAGAAAAATGAAAAACTTGGTGCGTAGTATTTATACGAGCACCACTATGGCATATAACAAAAAAAGACAAAACTGATGCACATTAATTATACTAGCACCGATACGTTTTAGGTATATGTACACACTGATGCATATTACATAAACACACACCAATGCATGTTACCAATACAAGTATCGAAAAAACAAATTCTACTAAAACTTTTTCCCACCCAATTTTTTAGTTATAAGGAACATCCATTAAAAACTCCACTACGAATAGTGGAAACTTTTTTGAATTTTTTTCCCAATCTTATAATACTAAAAACCTCTGCAAAAATCTTCGCTACAAGGTATTTTCCTTGTAGTGAAATGCCCCACTTCAACTTTTGGTTGTTTTGAATTTGAATTTATAATTCCAAAATTAAACTATAAACTAGATTCATTTGGCTTACTAGGTGAAGATAGTGCATTGCATGAAATGAATAATTTACGTTTATCAAAATATAAAATATGTTGAGAACCTAATAGCCTATATTTCAATGATGATAGGTCTGAAAATAAAGAGTTTGTATTGCATATTTCTAGTAATTTACCTAACTCTAAAGTAGAAGTATGTTTCAAATTAACCCTCCCCCAACTTTGTGTAATGGTGAACATAAAGACTACAAATTTTGTCCCATTACCAACCTTTGAAACTTAGTGAGGGGAAATATTCATGAAATCTTGATCATCCCAATGTCCTCTGAGATTCCAAATATCATTATATGTTCCCAAATTGTTTTGAAGATTCTAGCATAGAAGAACCTTTATTGGATTCTCCCTTACCCTCATTTTGTTGCCTTGACTCCAAGCATGCAACACATGATGAAAGTAGGACAATTGAATTAGAGCTGATAGATATTGAGAAACAATTTTAGAACATTTATTTTATATATAGATTTGTGTTAGACCATATTCAAAGGAAAAAAATTATTCAACAAAAAAACAAAAGCTAATATTGAAAGCTCCAAAATAGTTTTAGAACATTTATTCTATATATAGATTTGTGTTAGACCATATTCAAAGGAAGTTTTAGAACATTTATTCTATATATAGATTTGTGTTAGACCATATTCAAAGGAAAAAGGTTATTAAAAAAAAAAAAAAAAAACTAATATTGAAAGCTCCAATCTTTGGTCTGTTTGAAATAGGGAAAGGAGTAAATGGTGAATGTGAATATTGAATACCTTAATAACTTCATTTTTGTAGACATCATTATGCATCAAAAACAAGTTGATTCCTTTCAAATGAATAATTCGGTATTCAAGTTTTCATATCAAGTATTCAGTACACTTTTAACTTATAAGACATAATGTCATGATAAATATGAGAGGATTATACCTACCAACTTATAAGACATAAAAATGTTGAATTGATTGGAAATGAGAGGATTATACCTACCATTCCCATAAATGAAAAATTCACTATTCCTAGAAAGAAATAATTTGATTTTAATCA
>CBVK0100130712.1:0-13696 GCA_900067695.1 Picea abies | reverse complement strand
TTGGATTTATATGTTCTTTGATTTGAACTACTTGACCATTGGTTTCATAAAGATATATAGGTGTTATGGTTAAACCCTATATATATTTCATTTGATATGACACCTAGTTCAAAATGCATTGGCACATTGGTTAAACTCTTGATATGAATTGTTACAATGCATGTCACATAGTCAAAACATTGGTATTGGTTTCGATTGGTATGTTGGGTGTTTAAAACTATGGCATAACTTTGATTGCACGCATTGGTTTATACACTTACCATTGATTTCATTGGTTGGGCAAGTCACATAATTGTTAAAACTATACAATAGTGGGTTGAACAACTATAAGCGTCGGTGGTTGTACCATTATCAATGACTATTCTGCATGGCAGAAATAGCTCCACCACCTTCGCATGATGTCATTAATGCCTATCCCTTATCCCTGTTTCACCTCTGTTAGCTTGGGTAACCCTTCTTTCACTCTGCTCCTGTGTATGCTATGATTCAAACCCTGTCTCGTTCACTGTGTGCTCGGCTCCATGGCATCGGTGGTGCGAATTGAGCCGAACGGTAGCCAAGCCTTGCTACTGTTCGACAATGCCCGGAAAGACTTAGAGGATAGCGGTTGGCTCACCTTTGTGCAGAGGTTTGAGGGTTTTAATTTATTTTTTTCACAACAGTTCGCCTTGAAGTTTGATGGCTGTAGAGCCAAGGTGGGTGACATTCAGTTGGAAATCAGTGAAGAGTTCATTAGCTCTACCACTGGGTTAACAACCACGGGCCAACATTGGTTTAAAAATTTAAAAGTGGAAGAGGTGGCATGGCCACTACTGTTCGTCTCACGAAAGGTCACATCCTGTGACAGAGGTATGCCCATTTCCATGCTTAAACCACGATGGCATGATCTTTTGATGGTGGTTAAACAATTCATGACCTGTGAGGGTCGATATGGACTCATTTTTCTCTACCACCTGCATTTGTTAATGAATTTTATAGGGTATCCATTGAATATGCCTTTCTACTTCCAGCGCATCCTTTAAAAAATGTCAAAAAGGTTTAAAAGGCAGAAGGCCGATAGTAGCCTGTTCCACCATGGCCTAATCAGGCTTATCATTGTTCATCACTTAAGTCTCCACGGTGATAGCTGGCGAGATTTTATCGCTTGAAATGGTTTTGATGATACAGACCCTTTCCAAATTGACAAGCCTGTGATAAATGAAGCTAAGGTCGGGCCACCTATGCCCTTCCATTTCCTACTGCCTTCTCCTAAACCCTCGGTCGACCATGATGTTGACTTACCCGACGCTATAACTGAGAAGGTTGAGGCTATAAAAAATCCTGTGAGAAAAAAGGTTAGAGGTGACACTACTGTTGATGGCAAAGGTAAAAAAAATGGTCGGCTTATCTCGAGAATGGCTAGGAATAAGCCTAAACCTAGTGTTGAGCAGAAACCCATAGTCCTTAGTGAGGATTCAGACTCTGTCATAGAATGCTTCCTAGCTAGTGAGTACCCTTACTCACAGGGTCTGTGCTTCGAGCCACCTTATGAATTCATTTCGAATCTTCTCCCTTGCCTAAGGAACAATCCCAATTACCTAGGGATCAAACTACCTAACGAAACCCTCGTCAATTTAACCAAACCCTCACCTGCATATTTGAAGCCCAGACAGTCGTCATGTGACCAATGTGATATGTGGTTGGAATGATACTATGTAGATGTTCCTTTACTTCAATCGAAAATCAAATCATTGGAAAACCAAGTTGCAGTGTTGACCAACCAAAGAGACAAGCTTCAAGCAACTGATAGGAAGCAGAGAACCACTGGTTCCATCGTTTTTCGGAATGTTGAATTGGCTACAACCATTGTCAGTTCCAAAATGTCATGATCAAGTTGTCTGCTTGTCATACAGGTATGAATTTCGATATCATTTTCATTTTGTGAATTGCTAGGATTAATATAATGATGTGAGTTTGGTTTTCAAATAGCTCTGTCTATCATTCGAAATGGCTCTGTCATAATTTTGTTCATCCTGTACATTTTTTTCGATTTGCTAAAAATAAATGAAGTTTTGATTTGGATATACGATTTGCTCATGCCCAGCTTAGCCATTGATAGATTTTCATCGGATTTGATTCATTTTTCTGTTGAGTTAACAAAATCGATGGTTTGCTTTCAATTGAATTTGTTTGTATCCAACTCGAATAGGAGGTTTTCATGCTAAATTTAGAGCACGATCATATTTTTATTTGGTATGATTTCATTGTAGTCGGATCACATCGACCCTAATAGAATTTTGATGATTTGATTTTTGAAACGATTTCATGAGTTTGGTTGTTACGATCTTTTAATATGCCGTGTCATGTAATCTTCTAAAATAGGAATACAACTCTGTTTGGATCCTATTTGGAATAAACAACTCTGTTTTTCATGAAAACAATATTCTCATTTAAGCCTGTGCAAATGATATTTACGCCCAAATTGTGGAACGGTTTTGATTCACGACAACTATGTTAAACCCCAGTTGTTCGATTCGCTTGATTGGATTTGGTGTGTATCTTCAGTTAGTATGATCAATTTTATGAGTTGTATTCGTATCAAAAATAGACTTGATTGCAGCTCTGTTAATTTTAATTTTCAAACGAGTTTGTTAACTCAGATCGACTTATGTTATTTCTGTCAAATTCGTATGAGAAAATTCGGGAATAGTCGTTTCAAAGTGAGCTCGAGAACTGATTTTTTGAATGATTTTGTCTGCCCCAATTTGCAATAACAAATGATCTATCAACTCTTACGAACCCTGTTATCAACTGATTGATCCTGTTATGATTTCATTTGAGTTGATTTACGCACCAGTTCTGATTAAATTCGCTCATGACATGGATCATTTTTTATGTCAATACAGTTATGTCAATTTGAAAATGATCTTGTTTGGATTCGATCGTGTTTCCTGTTGATGAGGCAGCATAACAATTGCCTATGATTTGTTTTAATTGTATCGATTTCAATTTGATATGAAATGATTTCATTACTGTTCATTATGATTCTGTTCACCCGACTTTGTGGCAACAAACGAAACAAAGTATATGCATCTCTGTAGTCATTTGATTTTAGTTTTGTTTTGATCTCGAATTAGTATAACAATCTCAATTTGAATGATTCCTTTGTCTTGCAAATAGCTATTAGATACTTGTTAATAGTTGAATTTAATTATTTAAAGATTTTGAATTGATTTTAATGTTGATTCTCTGTCTGATTTAGACCAGCTACAAAATCGAAAGATTCTGTAGCTAGTCTATAGAATTAGATTTTTATCATTTTCTTTAACAAAATATCCTCCTAACTTGTTCATTTTTGACCCTTTTCAGGTACATCCGAATTGCATTGGGCATGCTAGACAGTCTAGGAGATATTTGTGTGTTTTAATTTTATTTTAGGTTCCTAGTTTAGTCAGACTTGGGATATCTTCCCAGATTTTATGTAAACAGTTTTGATAACTTCCACAGGGATGTTTTACCTTGTGGAAGGTCTTTAAATACTTATTATTTTTTTTAATAAGGAGCATCCTCACTTGTGGGAGAACCAGGCTATGGATTTCTAATACAAACTGAGACAAGAATTGATGTTATTGCTACAACTTTCGCTTTCATAATATCAATCTTTTGTTTCAAGTTTATGCATGTCGTTTGCAGTTGATTATAGACTACTTTAGCTATCATAGTCTATTGCAGAATGATATGATTTTATTAATGTGCTATCCATATCCGATTTATTTCAATATTTAAAAATACAACAATTATTTTGTTTTAGTTAATGAATGACAGATTTATCTTCTTCGTTAATTGAATCATTTATTATAGATCTTTGCATATGGGTTTATCTAACTGTGAAGATTTATAAATCATAAGATTGTTGTGAATTTTTATGTCTTGTTTGTCTTGTAATTATATTGAAGAGCACAACAACCTCCCGTTTACGAGAAGCTAGTGGATAATTCGGTGCAGGTTTCCTCCCTCCAATCAGCTAAGACAATCATCATACATGTTAGCGCTCTGTATTTTTCCTAAGGCTGCAGAGGGAATCACAGAGGTAACCTCAAACCACTTCGAGTCTTGGATCTATCCCTCCAAGACTCAGAGAGGGATCTCTCTTTTCGATTTAACTTGGATTGTATGGGATGGATTTTAGGCTAGCTATGAAAGTATGGGGTTTTTTATTTTTAAATGGTTAGTTTGGGACAACAAGGAGGGCCATTAGGCAAATGGGGTCTGTTCTTAAAAATGCGATTCACTTTCAGATCTGGAAAAAGTTCTTTCACAGGGCAAGGTAGCGGCAATGTTGGATCGAATTAAGTTTTGATGGTGTTGATTTGAGGAAGAAAAAGGGGAGGAAAAAACCAAGCAAAGGAGAAACTAAGAATTCCTAAACTGGGTTTTCAGAAGAAAACATAAAGATTATCACAAGATCAGATGCAGAGTATCTGCTGATAAATTCTACTCTATTACTCTTCTTCTGATAATAAGAAATTGAAAACAAACATAATGATCACAGAAAAAACTTAACAAAGAAAGAAACTCCACCAACACATCCGCATAGGAATCCTGTAAAAAAAAGCATGTTCATCACTGATTGATCATTTAATAATTACAGAAAATGGCCTGGCCAAGCACAACCTACAGTCCAACACAATAAAACACCTCTCACAGGTCCAACCATATGGAAAAACACTCCACAAGTTGAAACCTCTCTTACTCAGCCCCAGTCGAACCCCCTCTTTATTTTTTACATCTGCATAAATACAAAAATTTTCTATCAGTCCCCCCAGACTTGCGCTTTAATTCTGCATTCTAAAAATAGAGAAGCAGTTACAATCCTCTTGACATCTATAGGCTGTCTCCTGTAACAAACAAGACAACAAATCCCAAGAAAATCGATTGGGTAATTGCTATTTGAACACCTAGAGTTTTTTAGGATTTGCTGGTGAACATACTTTAATAGCATCAAAAACCAATGAATGCTGAAGTCGTGGAGTGCTTGAGCTTGTTGGAGATTGGCTGAAGGTTGTTAGGATCTGCTAGCAACTGGAGAATCGATACTCCAACTATTGCCTGAAAAATAGGGAAACTATGCCACTTGTTATCTAACTGCTAGGTGTTCACTGTAGATGAACTCCCTATTTTCCATATGTTTCAGTTAATGACCAAAGCTGGGATATTTTTCCAACAAGGATATTTTTCCAATGAGCAAGGATCCTTCCAAATGACACTATGACACTTGTATAACAATTTTTAAGTGTACCCTCCATGGTATTATAGGAGTACAAAACTTGCCAAATCATACCTTGCAACAATAAAATTTGACAGTCATTTACGAATAAACATTGATGTTCATCCCCCTTCAACCATCCTACTTGATTTCATTTCCTCCAGTCTCCTCCTGCATGTCTGAAGTCCATAATGTGAGGTTATCACGAAGCAGCTGCATAATCAGAGTGCTATCCTTGTAAGATTCTTCACCTAATGTATCGAGCTCTGCAATTGCCTCATCAAATGCCTGCTTGGCAAGTGTACATGCATGATCTGGTGAGTTCAAAATTTCATAATAGAATATGGAAAAGTTAAGGGCCAATACCAATATGATAGGGTGAGTTAGAGCCAACTCTGCAATTGCAATGTCCTGGGCTACCTTATATGCCAGCAATGTGATTTCAATAGCTTCCTTCCTTTGCCTTGGTTGCATATGCCTCTAGGTTAGCACTTGTGTTTCCTTCAACAACATTTCCCTTTGTAGTGTAATAATTTTGAGATTGAGTCCAGCACTGAGTAAAAGGATCATACCCTGCTTCAGCTGCCTCAGAAGGACTCAACCTTGTAGGCATTCAAATCAACTCTCACAGGGGTGTCAACAACATAAACACTCTCATCAATAGCCATGGGTTTTTCAAACATGGCAATGCTTTCATCTCTTGATCCAGGTTCATCATCATCGCAGACACTACCATTAATAGCCATAGTAGCCTCAACACCAGGGAAACCTTCATCAACTGCCAAATTACAATCTAAATTGCATACACTCTTATCAATTGTAATGGTGTGAAAATAGTGCCCTTGTTCAACCCAAATTCCTCCCAAACAACCATGGCATCCTGATTAATCCATTTTCTACCTTGCAGTTCCTTTTCTGCCATCATAATCATTGTTGTATTGATACATAATTCATGAATCACAAATAACACTTGGCAGTGCAGGGAGAGCAGATAGCAACACTACACATAAATACTATACAAAGAATTGTGATTATCAATGGTTGTGTTCTGTTGATATACTAGAGTCAATGTCATCTTCCATAGGTTTCATCGATTGCCCTATACAAGAACGAGCAACTAACTCGAAAAATTTCTCTATTTCAGGAGCATAGTGTGTGAATCCACGATTCCAAAAGTTATAGCGTGGATTCTTTATAAGTTCAATGAAAGTAATGAGTAGGCCCCATGGATAAGGTCTTTTTACTATCAATCGTTCTAATAGTACTCTTGTTATTTGTTCTTGGATAATCTCCTGATTTGCTTCTGCAAAAAGATAGAGAAACACACATGAAAAGTAATGGGTATGGTTATTTGGGTACCGCAATTGATTGGCAACTGCGTTAAGAAACAAGTATCGACCTTCTGTATCTAGATCTAATATCAATCTCTGAAATATGTCCATTGGGGCACTATGAGTTATAGGTGTTGTTGGCACTGCAAGCTGTTGAGGTGTGGTTTTGCTCTGCAATTGTTGAATGGCCTGCATTCCTACATAGAGCACCGGAGAATTTATTAAAGGAACATTATATCGTGTTCCGGCAGATAGAGCTTCATGTTTAGGAAGCAACACCCATTGCTTCAAATCAATTATAAATATAGACATTGGATGGTGTGTCTTTAGATATTCATCGACCTCTGATATCAAGAATCTGGTGCATCCCATCTTCTGTATATGGCTGTGTCGAAACAATGAGCAGGCGGTCTGGTACATCCCTTGGACACCTTCGCAGTCACCTTGGCACACGATCTCCTACTATATATGACACATCAAATCCTGGACCTACACACGTTGACTGTCATCGCCTAGCTATTACTTGACACATAACCCCTGGTCGACACCTGGGTGCACATGGTAACTGTGTGTTTTTTATTTTTAAAGTTTTGGGGGACTAATCCCACATGCATGCAGTAAACCGAACTTGTGGCATTTATATGAGCCAAGAGACACATGGTCTTTCGATGAAGTGAGCCCAAGGCTTGGGCTTTGGGGTTTGGTGGTGGCGCTGGCTTGTGTGTTGATTATTTGGGGGGTTGGCCCTAGGCCCATATAATATTTTGCTAAAAATAATGTCAATTTTTTGCATAAAATTCTGCATAAAGGCCGAGGGGCCACTTTTTAGCTAAATTCACCAAACATAGATTATAAAAACCCAAATTAGGCTAATAAACCCAACTTTACATTTGACCCACAAGAGTCAAATTTATCCATTTCAAACCACTTCACAATTTTTGGCTAAAAATGCATCGGAACTCACTTTGAATCTCATGCGCAGGTACTCATTTTATGCTTGGTGAGTGTCGAGCACTTTATGCTGCCTTTGTCGTGCGTCATGAGAAAACACATATGCCTGAAAAAGATAAATATTATTCAGAACACTGATTCCCTATTATATAGGGTTCTAACATAGGCTCCACCTGGGGAAGATAGCTCCGAAGGAGGTGTCTAGAATTGTTGAACTCTGAATTTCGTCGACCAGCTGATCATTGGGCTGCCCCCAAACTGTAAACTAAAAATAAACTATGAAGAGACAAAAAAGAAGTTGCTCATCCTGATGAGATTATTGGTGCATTCCTACCTACCCTACTTTGCTAACAGTTACTGCTTCAATCAGGTAGTGAAAAAGTGCCAATGAAGCCAACCCAACAGTTGATCCCTTGATTGGGCTTCCTCATCATGCTTGATGAAAATCAAAACTGAAATATGTAGTGGCAACTGGTGATGGCTCGGGTCCTTGCAGAAAAAACATGTTTGAATAGTTATACTGAAAAGGAGCTCCATATAATTTTCAACCGGGTCAATAAATATATGATCTATTTGTTGATTCTCCGGGTATTCCTTTAGCATTTTAACATGGATAAGTTTCCCATTCGTGTCCTCAATATTAGACCATGATTGCAACTGTTCAATTTCTGACTTATGCTTGCAAAAAAAATATTCATCAATCAGAAAATCGAAAGATGATACAATATCCTTTGGTTTTGGAGACGTAAGATTCTCATAAAATTATTTTGGATGTTGGAAACTATAAGACTGAATCTGAGTATTCAAAAGCTTAATATCCTTTTCAAGTCTTTCAGCAAACAGCTCGAGAACACAAATTTTAATTTCATGAGAAATTTTTTTCGATTTCCAACAATGAAACACGATTGTTAATGGAACTTCATCAATTTGAAAATCTGCTAACTCATCCCTGAAATATTTTATAGCTTCACAATACATAGGATTTTCCACATACCTTGTCATCTTGAAGCATCATCAAGGCTTTGAAATCTAGATTCTTCAGCAGTGAAGTCGCTTGTGATCTTTGAAGCTCAGGATCTTGAACAATGGAGTCGCCAGGTGAATGGTACAACCTTCCTTTGTTTGGCTTCTGTTCACCATCAGAAGTCAAATCTGAAATTTGAAGTTCACCTCTGGAGAAGTTCCCCAATGGATTCGCCAAAAATGTTAGCGCTCTATAATTTGCCTAAGGCTGCGGAGGCAATCACAGAGGTAACCTCGAACCACTTCGAGTCTTGGATATAGCCCTCCAAGACTCAGAGAGGGATCTCTCTTTTCGATTTAACTTGGTTTGTATGGGATGAATTTTAGGCTAGCTATGAAAGTATGGGGTTTTTGATTTTTAAATGGTTAGTTTGGGACAGCAAGGAGGGCCATTGGGAAAATGGGGTCTGTGCTTAAAAATGCGATTCACATTCAGATATGGACAAAGTTCTTTCATAGGGAAAGGTAGCGGCAATGTTGGATCGAATTAAGTTTTGATGGTGTTGATTTGAGGAAGAAAAAGGGGAGGAAAAAACCAAGCAAAGGAGACACATCCGCATAGGAATCCTGTAAAAAAAAGCATGTTCATCACTGATTGATCATTTAATAATTACAAAAAATGTTCTGGCCAAGCACAGCCTATAGTCCAGCACAATAAAACACCTCTCACAGGTCCATCCAGATGGAAAAACACTCCACAGGTCGAAACCTCTCTTACTCAGCCCCATTCGAACCCCCTCTTTATTTTTTACATCTGCATAAATACAAAAATTTTCTATCAGTCCCCCCAGACTTGCACTTTAATTCTGCTTTCTAAAAATAGAGAAGTAGTTACAATCCTCTTGACATCTGTAGGCTGTCTCCTGTAACAAACAAGACAAAAAATCCCAGAAAAGTCGATTGGGTAACTGTTGTTTGAACACCTGGAGTTTTTTAGGATTTGCTGGCGAACATACTTTAATAGCATCAAAAACCAATGAATGCTGAAGTCGTGGAGTTCTTGAGCTTGTTGGAGACTGGCTGAAGGTTGTTATGATCTGCTAGCAGCTGGAGAATCAATACTCCAACTACTGCTTGAAAAATAGGGAAACTATGCCACTTGTTATCTAACTGCCAGGTATTCACTGTAGATGAACTCCATGTTTTCCATATGTTTCAGTCAATGACCAAAGCTGGGATATTTTTCCAACGAGGATATTCTACCAATGAGCAGGGATCCTTCCAAATGACACTATGACACTTTTATAACAATTTTTAAGTGTACCCTCCATGGTATTATAGGAGTACAGAACTCGCCAAATCATACCCTGCAACAATAAAATTTGACAGTCATTTACAGATAAACATTGATGTTCATCCCCCTTCAGCCATCCTACTTGATTTCATTTCCTCTAGTCTCCTCCTGCCTGTCTGAAGTCCATAATGTAGTGTCCCTAAGGCTGAGCCCCATTACAGATCATGTTATATGCAAAGAATTGTAAATATGTTCTATAGGCTGGTGAGCCAAGTTTTGTATAAGCTGTAGGCTTATGAGTTTTGTTAGGCCAGGGAGCCTAAGTGTTGAAGGCCAGGAGCCTGTTGATATACTTGTATGTATGCAGGTCAATTAATAAAATATAAATACCACCAGTGCAGACCGACCACGATGAATGAGTGATGGGGGACTGAGCGTCCATAGAATGGGCAAGGGATCAAGGGCTAGAAGGTGGGAAAGGGGCTGAGTGAGGAGCCTAGGGGCTAAGCCTAGGGGGCTTAGGCCTGGAATAATATTTTATTATTATTCCTAAAAATCCATGTGCACGTTATTTTATCTTAAGTCCTTTTTAAGGACCCGTGAGTTTCCAAGTGGTGGGAGGAAGGTGTACGGATGGAATGCATGCAAGTTCCCAGGGTGACAAGTGTCAACCCTGGTCATCTAGCGATTGCTGAACTGAATTGGGGAACTTGTGTCTGTGTTTCCTGTGGATTGTTGTGACTATGCAGTACGGGACTGCGTGAGGCTTGTTGGCCTGTGAGCAACTCCTCCAGGTGAGAGAGTGAGCAGAGGGAGAAGAGGACTCCTGGAAGGAACCCTGTAGCTGCCATAGAGCCCGGAGAATTCCGGTCTGGCCTGTTCCTGTAACCCAAGGTAAGGGAGACTGGCAGCCGAAGGACTGTCTAGGTGACAGAGAAGGTGCACTCTCCTGGGGTGGAACAGGCATGTGGGGAATGAGGGTCTGTGGGCAGTGAGCGTGGGAGATTCCCGGGAGAGCTTCTTCCTGGTGAATGTGTATGTGCTATCTTCCCTGTAACCTCAACCTAGCCTAGGATTCCTTGCCTTGGGGTGGAGCTTGGTCCCAGCTCGGGGGTGACCTACTGTTGAGCTGATGAACAGTGTGGTCTAAGGCTGGGAGGTTCGTGGAAGGCCTGCACTTGGTTGGTGATTTCTCCAGCTGATAAAAGATAAGTATTCTGAATTATGTTTTAACATGTTTTGGCATGATGGTGTTGTTCATGTATCATGTTTTCCGCTGTGTAAAAGAGTTGCTGTTGAATGCTATGGAATGTTTAATTATAGCAGTAACCAGATATGTTTCACTCTGTATTTTAATTGTGTTTAATTCTGTTAAATGCATGTGATCATAAGGTCAGTACAAATTATGTAATCATTCATGTATAGAATGGTAAACTGAGAGGTTGGGAAACCTGGGTAGTGAAAAGGGTACGCTACACATAATGTGAGGTTATCATGAAGCAACTGCATAATTAGAGTGCTATCCTTGTAAGATTGTTCACCTAATGTATCGAGCTCTGCAATTAACTCATCAAATGACTGCTTGGCAAGCGTACAAGCACGATCTGGTGAGTTCAAAATTTCATAATAGAATACAGAAAAGTTAAGGGCCAATCCCAATCTGATAGGGTGAGTTGGAGCCAACTCTGCAATTGCAATGTCCTGGGCTGCCTTATATGCCAACAATGTGCTTTCAGCAATTTCCTTCCTCTACCTTGGTTGCATCTGCCTCTAGGTTATCACCTGTGTTTCCTTCAACAACATTTCCCTTTGTAGTGTAATAATTTTGAGATTGAGTCCAGCGCTGAGTAAAAAGATCATACCCTGCTTCAGCTGCCTCAGAGGACTCAACCTTGCAGGCATTCGAATCAACTCTCACAGGGGTGTCAACAGTAGAAACACTCTCGTCAATAGCCATGGGTTTTTCAAACATGCCGATGCCTTCATCTCTTGATCCAGGTTCATCATCATTGTAGACACTACCATTAACAACCATAGTATCCTCAACACTGGGGAAACCTTCATCAACTGCCAAATTACAATCTAAATTGCATACACTCTTATCAATTGTAATGGTGTGAAAACAATGCCCTTTTTCAACCCAAATTCCTCCCAAACAACCATGGCATCCTGATTAATCCCTTTTCTACCTTGCAGTTCCTTTTCTGCCATCATATTCATTGTTGTATTGATACATAACTCATGAATCACAAATAACACTTGGCAGTGCAGGGAGAGCAGATAGCAAAACTGCACAGAAATACTATACAAAGAATTGTGATGATAAATGGTTGCTTTCTGTTGATATACTAGAGGCAGTGTCATCTTCCACAGGTTTCATTGATTGCCCCATACAAGAACGAGCAACTGACTCGAACAATTTCTCTATTTCAGGAGCACAGTGCGTGAATCCACGATTCCAAAAGTTATAGTGCGTGAATCCACAATTCCAAAAGTTATAGCGTGGATTCTTTATAAGTTCAATGAAAGTAATAAGTAGGCCCCATGGATGAGGTATTTTTACTATCAATTGTTCTAACAGTACTCTTATTATCTGTTCTTGGATAACCTCTTGATTTGCTTCTGCAAAAAGATAGAGAAACACACATGAAAAGTAATGGGTATGGTTATTTGGGTATCGCAATTGATTGGCAACTGCGTTAAGAAACAAGTATCGACCTTCTATATCCAGATCTAATATCAATCTCTGAAATATGTCCATTGGGGAACTATGAGTTATAGGTGTTGTTGGCACTGCAAGCTGTTGAGGTGTGGTTGTGCTCTGCAATTGTTGAATGGACTGCATTCCTACATAGAGCACCAGAGAATTTATTAAAGAAGCATTATATCATGTTCCGACAGATAGAGATTCATGTTGAGGAAGAAACACCCGCTGCTTCAAATCAATTATAAATATAGACATTGGCTGGCGTGTCTTTAGATATTCATCGACCTCTGATATCAAGAATCTGGTGCATTCCATCTTCTGTATATGGCTGTGTCGAAATGATGAGGAGGTGATCTAGTACATCCCTCGGACACCTGTGCAGTCACCTTGGCACATGATCTCCTACTATATATGGCGCATCAAATCCTGGACCTGCACACGTTGACTATCATCGCCTAGATATTACTTGACACATAACCCCTAGGCGCACAGGGTAACTGTGTGTTTTTTATTTTTAAAGTTTTGGGGGACTAATCCCACATGCATGCGGTAAACCGAACTTGTGGCGTTTATATGATCCAAGAGACACATGGTATTTTGATGAAGTGAGCCCGAGGTTTGGTGTTGGCGCTGGCTTGTGTGTTGATTATTCGGGGGGTTGGCCCTAGACCCATATAATATTTTGTGAAAAATAATGTCAAATTTTTGCATAAAGGTCGAGGGGCCACTTTTTAGATAAATTCACCAAACATAGATTATAAAAACCCAAATTAGGCTAATAAACCCAACTTTACATTTGACCCACAAGAGCCAAATTTTGCCATTTCAAACCACTTCACAATTTTTGGCTAAAAATGCATCGGAACTCGCTTTGAAGCTCTCACGCAGGTACTCATTTTATGCTTGGTGAGTGTCGAGCGCTTTCTACCGCCTTCGACGTGCGTCATGAGCAAACACATATGCCTAAAAAAGATAAATATTATTTAGAACACTGATTCCCTATTATATAGGGTTCTAACAATACACAGGACAAACCTGGAGCATTTCTCCAGGTCAGTTTGTGATTTATTTGTTAGTTAATTTGTTAGAATGATATTAGTAGTTTAGTTAGATATATGTTTAGTTAGATTTGTAGTTAGAATTAGCATATTAGTTGTTTAGTTTAGTTAGTTTTTGTTTTATTTTTGTTCATAAAATTATAAAAT
>CBVK0100130711.1:0-12221 GCA_900067695.1 Picea abies | reverse complement strand
AGTAGTTTTCCTTTTTTTTTTGTTTTCTTAGGACCTTAGATCGGCTAACGGAGCCACTAAACCCATCAGGGTGGTTCATTCCAAACGGATTGGGTTATTAGACAACTCGGACCGGTTCCACTCTCCCAATTGACGGACGGTCAATTTCACTCGTCAACAAATGGTGCTAGAAGGAGGGCCTGAACTTAATTAATGGCATGAGGCAGTCGCAAGACTCCTCCACCACCTAATAGCTCACTTATAGTGACTAGAAGCCATTCAAACGATAATATTCCCCTTCAAACAACAACTACTTCAACAAACGATCCACAGATCAAAGTTGAGCCAGCAACCCCTAATCCTACAGGTGGTGACATACAAGAGATTGTTCGTCAATCTCTTATTAAAACGCATAGTTCCTTAGCCCGTTTGAGGCAACCTAACCGTCTGTGGGGCCAACCTTTGGACTTCTCTGATATCAAAGAACAATTAGGAGGCACTAATATTGCTGTGAATCCTTTAGATCCAATCTTAAATCCTCCTGCAGGAGGATCTGAGATACCCCCTTCACCACCTCCATCATCTTCTTCCTCTTCTGGAGGAGGTTCCTTTGATGAAGGTGATTCCCCTTCTCAGCCTTCCACACCCACTACCCCAATGGAAAATCAGAACAACCCTACTAGACCCTGGCTTGACCAGGATGCTGTAGCTGTACCTGGACCTCAGCATCCTCTACCAAAACACTCGGAGAAATGGCTTCCCAGGTTTGACCCCGACTCAAAACAGATCGCTGAAGATCACATTAAAAAGTTTATGTTAGCCATAAGACTCCGCAATTTCGAACATGAAGACGTTGTCTATAGGTTGTTCCCTTATACTTTCGAGGGTAATGCTTCCACATGGTACTTTTCCCAACAACCCCATACCATCGTGTCTTGGGAAAAGTTTGATTCATGCTTTTTGGAAAAGTTCGGAGATGGTAAACCTCCGAAAGTCCTAGTCATGGATCTTTCTAGCTTAAGAATGAAACCAAAAGAAAAAGTTAAAGACTTTAATCAAATATTATTAACACTTAAAAACCGAATCCCTATGGATTCCATGCCTGCTGAGAGTCTTATAATAGCATACTACACTAAAGCTTTGCTTCAAAGTATAGCTATTTGGGTTAAACGATCTAAGAAAGCCATGTTGTTAGAAGCCTTCGAGGAGGCCAGCGAGATTGAAAAAGACATTCTTAGTCTTAAAGACTCTACTAGCAATGAAACAGAGACTAGTTCTTCTTCCAAAAAGAAGATCGAAATCCTCCCCAGACCTACTCAAAGTAAAACACAACCTGAAAATTCTAATTTAGAAAACTTAACCAAAGTTGTTAAAAAATTGTCAAATCAAGTTATAGACTTGAAAATAATGACCGAAGAAGCTTCCTCGAGCAAAGGACCTTACAAACCCCCATTTTGGAAGCCTTTTCCTACCAATCGACCTAATCCAACCATCGAAGGCCTAAATCTAGAAAGTCTGCAATGCGCCCTTCAAACAATTCTAGAAGCTCAAGATAACTTGATGCCTCCTGAGATCCCTGAGGAGGTAGTTGAACAAGAAAAAGTTCAAGGAGAAGAGTCTTCTCCAAACATTTTTGGACACTTCTCGGATAGCATCTTTCAATCTAACTTCGAGACAGTACATCCCTATAATACCAGGAGTAAGACAACAAACAAACCTTTTTCCGAAAATGCTACAACTTTGCCTCCAAAGAAATCTAAATAAAATGAGACTAAACAAAGTAATGTGAACCCCAACTTAGATTATGATGTAGTTGAAGATCTTAAAAAGTTAAGGGCTAACATTTCTATTTATGATTTATTGAAGTTTCCATTTCTGCTACCAAAAATGTTACATAATATCTCGGAGAATGGAAAAAATGGTAATTCTAGTGGTAATAAGGTTGTGCAGAACAAAGTTCCCCAGAAGACTTCCACTAAAAACAATCCTGATCCTCAAGATAAAGGAAGCCTTCCTGTAAGTAATGTAAATAATGTAAATAATGTAGATAAAGTAGCTTTAGAAACTGCGAGTAAAAAGCCACAAGCTACCACCATTAGTACTCGCAAAAATGTACCTCCATTTTTGTTAACCTTCGAAATATTTAATAGAAACATGCACAATTGTATGGTAGAATCAGGAGCGTCATCCAATATGATGCCTTGGTCTGTTTTCCAAAATATTAACACTGAAGTTGAACCCTCTACTTTAAAAATCATACAACTTGATCGGACAAATGTTAAAGTTATAGGCAAACTAAAGAATGTGCTTATTAGATTATCGTCTAACCCCAAAGTTCATCAAGTTATTGATGTAATTGTTGTGGATATTCCAGAAGTGTATGGTCTTTTTTTTAATAGGGACTGGTCAGAACAACTACATGGTTATTTGGCGATAGATTGGTCCCATCTATGGCTTCCAGAAAACGACAAGCCTAATAAAATCAAAGTAAATCGTGAGCGCTACCTTAAGTTCATGGTTACAGATTTGAACGATCCCAATGAACCATTTACACCTTCTGCTGATTCACCCGAAGTACAAGGGATGGACACCTTCTTCGGCAATTTCATGGTCGAGGCTTCACCTACCACCAATATAGAACAACAGTCCGAGATTGTAGCATATATGCAGCCAATAGCTTCCACGCAACTGTCCCATGTGCCTGATGGAAATCAAATTTGGTCTCTTTATTTCGATGGGTCAAATTCCAAAGAAGGAGATAGAGCAGGCTGTGTCATTATCGATTGATTGCATGTAGGTTGGGATTTGAATGTACTAATAATACTGCAGAATATGAGGCTTTACAGCAAGGTCTCATAAAAGCTTCGGATATGAACATTCAAAATTTAACCGTCTTTGGCGACTCTGAAATAGTGGTTAGACAGGTAAGAGACTCTATCCACTGTTTGTCTCCACATCTCAAAAGCTACCAGTCTGAGGTATGGAATATAATGAGTAAATTTGCTACTTTCAATATAAATTATATTCCTAGATTGAATAACTCTGAAGAAGATTTATTAGATAGCTTCTAAACTTCTTCCTGCAGAAGGCTTGTCTCCATATGCATTCTCCGTCGAGCTGTTGTTCTGGCCATCCGTTCCTGACAACATCACGAAATGGAGAGTCTTTGACCATGATCAACAGATTATTAACTTTCTGCACATGGAAGAAACTTTTCAAGGCACGGTGATAGACGAACACACACACGATGACAATTTGCATGATTTCACAGTAATACCATATCCGAGAACTCCTACATATTCATCGGATATGGTAAACTTGATCCCTAAATCTGTAATTAGATTAGAGAAGTTTTATGATCTTCGAGATAAATTTAAAAAGATGGTCAATTGTAAAACCAATAGTTCCTCCTTATCTTATGAAAAGGTGAACTTAGGAACTAATGAAAATCCTCAGTACATTAATCTAGGGTTGGGATGTTCTCAACAAGAAAAAGCTGCATTTATTAAATTGTTCAAAGAATTTAAAGATGTCTTTGCATGGACGTATGATGACCTTAAAACTTTCGACCCTAACATCATACATCATGTCATTCCTATGAAGCCCCAAACCTTACCCTTTCAACAAAAACTAAGGAAAATGCACCCCATGCTCGAACCGACCGTTCAAAAAGAATTGAATAAACTCCTAAATGCTAAGATAATTTTTCCTGTTAGACATACTCAGTGGGTTTCTAACCTTGTCCCAGTCCGGAAGAAAAGTGGGGAAATATGACTCTGTGTCGATTTCCGAAACCTTAATAGAGCGTCTGATAAAGACAACTATCCTGTCCCGCCCATGGAATAGATCCTTCAACAGGTATCTGGTTCTGAGAGGCTATCCTTACTGGATGGTTTCTTGGGATACAACCAAGTCCTGATGTCTCCATCAGACCAGCTTAAAACTACCTTTCGTACTTCGTGGGGCACTTATGCTTATCAAAAAATGCCCTTTGGATTGATTAATGCTGGCGCCACTTTTCAGAGAGCAATGGACATTTCTTTCTGAGGCTTAATCAATCAATCCATCGTAGTTTACTTAGATGATGTGACGGTATTTTCTAAAAACAAAAACGATCATCTAGCTCACTTATGATCCATTCTACAGCGATGTCGTAAATACGACATCTCCTTGAATCCAAAAAAATCCATCTTTGTGGTAGAACAGGGTAAACTCTTAGGATTCATTGTGTCTAGTGAAGGGATGATTATTTACCCCAAAAGGACTCAAGTCATTGCGAAACTTCCCCCTCCTACGTCCAAAAAATCTATGCAGTCTTTCTTAGGCCAGATTAACTTCGTGAGGAGATTCGTCCCCAGTTTCTCCGAAATGGTCAGGCCTTTACAGAATTTGATTAAGAAAGACACCCAATATCACTGGGTACCCCTAGAAATTCAAGATTTTAATGCAATAAAGAAGGCCATAATAGACGCTCAGTCTCTCATGAGCCCAGATTTTTCTCAAGACTTTACACTCTACACTTTTGCTTCTGACCGTTCCTATGCCGCCGTCCTAACCCAAAAGAATGTCGAGAACAATGAAGTACCCATTGCCTTTATGAGCTCCACTTTCAAAGGCATTGAACTTAATTACCCCGTGGTAGATCGACAAGCCTATGCTGTTTTCAAAGCAGTTAAGCACTTCCGGTCCTATCTTTTGAAGTCCAGGACAAAAGTTATTGTCCCCTACCCAGCCGTAAGCAACCTATTACTGTAGAAGGAACTAGGTGAAAAGAGAGCTAACTGGGTCACCTCCTTGCAGGAGTACAACTTAGAAATCACCCCATCTCAGATAGTGAGAGGCCAAGGGTTATGCAAGTTAGTTGCTGATTAAGCAGCACGACAACAAGAAGAAAGCGATACGTCAAACCTAGGACAACGCGATCAAAGTCTAATCTGTTGCACACAAAACTCTGTCAGTCCTTGGTATAATGATAGAAGATTCAATATTGAACATGGTTCATCCCCCCATCACCTGGATCCTACTAAAAGAAGAGCATTGAGGTTAAATTCTACCTCCTTTCATCTGGTTAATGGTATTCTGTTTCGCCAAAATTTTGATGGCATACTAATGCGCTGTCTCGAAAAAGACGAAGCATAAAAAGTCTTTCTAGAGTTGCATGCAGGAGAAGCTAGTGGTCATTTTGGTGGTGACACCACTGCCCATAAGGTTTTGAGAGACATTTATTATTGGCCCAATCTTTATAGAGATGCCCATGCCTTGTGTTGTAAATGTATCATTTGTCAGAAAGCATCAGGTCGGTTACAAAAACTAGCCTTTCCTTTGCAGCCTGTTTCAGTAGATTCTCCTTTCTAGTAGTGGGGCCTTGATATCATAGGTCCGATCAACCCCCCGTCCTTGCAACAACACAATTTTATTGTGACAACCACAGATTACTTTAACCGATGGTCTGAAGCTACTGCATTAAGAAATGTCAACACTAGCCAGGTAATTGCCTTTCTAAACTCGAATATTATCACTCGTTTCGGTATCCCTGAATATTTAGTATTTGATAATGCTTCTTACTTTTCTTCTCTTGAGATGAGCGAGTTCACTTTGGAAAAAGGAATTAAGATGAAGTATTCTGCTACCTATTACCCCCAGGGCAACGGATTGGCATAATCGACAAACAAGAACTTAATTAAAATCATCAAGAGAACGGTGGTTGAAAATCACAAGAATTGGCACAATGCACTGCTAAACACATTGTGGGATGATAGGGTAATGCCAAGAGCTGTTGTAGGTAACTCCCCCTTTTTTCTTGTTTATGGCAGAGAAGCAATTCTGCCACCTCACATTCTTCTTCCTTCACTTTAGTTGTCGTAGAAAGTCCAAGAAGAAGATTGTCCCCCTTTGGAAAACCGAATCAACGCTTTGATGAAGCTAGAAGAGGTAAGAGTCCAAGCTAAATGGAAGTTAGATCAACATCAACTATTGGTTAAGAGCTGGTTCGATTCTAACCCTGTTTCTGATAGGAATTTTGAAGTAGGTGACCTCGTCCTAAAATGGGACAAAACGCATGAGGGAAAGTGAGAACACGCAAAATTTCAAAACTTATGGCTTGGACCATTTCTGATTACTGAAAAGTTGGGTCCCGGTTCTTTTCGATTGCAAAATATAGAAGGGCAGCTTGACACCTACCCGGTGAACGACCAAGCCCTGAAAAGATACTTTGCTTGATAAGTACCCTTGTATATTTTGTACATATTTTGCTTTTGTTTTCTTTTTCGTTTGCTTTTTGTTTTTGATTTTTCTTTAAATTTATCAGTTTGTGTTTTCTTTGAAATACACATACTTGTACACTGAGCTATTCAGACAAAGACAATAGAAAATTCCTTCGCTGAAATAACTTCTGAGAAATTTGTACAAACATCAATGGTATACTTTTGAAATCTATATCTATGTTGGAAAAGTCTGTTGTTTGAAAGAAGTTGACTGATTTCGATCTCTGAGCAAAGCTTGTCATGATCATCTATTATCTTTTTACGCTGTCCCTATTCCTTAAGGGAATGACTCGAAAGATGTCTCCCTACCTTAGGAAGTTGTTTTTGTAAATGAAACATCTCTGGATCCTAATAAAGGACAGTTCTAAAAAATTCTGATGAGGTCTAAAAAAATATGTTAAAATATCATGATTTTCAGCGTCACCCAGCTCAACTATATATCTATGAAAAAACAAAACAAAATAAATTATTAATAAGAGCTGTGGGAAGTGCTTGTAAACCCGCCGGGATACTGAACAGGTCCGCCGGCAGTGGGTAAATGCATGCATGACGCCAAGACAACTTCGTCGGGGTATTGAACAGGCCCATTGGCAGCGAAGCAATGTCGGGTATATGAAAATTTGCAAATAAGCAACCTCTTTAATGTCCTTTATTCTGATCTAGAACTTCTTGGCAGGATACAAATGTCAGAGTGGGTAAAATGGCAACCCTGCCGAGGCTATGGATGCCTGCTGGCAGCAGTGGCTCTGCCAACAGTATTGAAGATTTTATCTTTAATATCGTGACTTGATGGTCTTAAGACTGTTATCAGTTTTCATCTTTTAAAAAACTGCTGGAATAGTTGGTTAATGATGATGTTTACACGATTTTCTGGTTGTCATTTTTGAGTTGAAATTATCTTTGCTGTCCTAATCTGAACTTGTACTTTTGGCAGAGATAACTGCTTCTACCAGTGTGTCGCCATTGTTGGTAGCCAATTCACATTTTCCTACTGTCTTATAAGCTGCCTACACCAATGTTTTGCAAACATCAATTTTTCGTCGCAATCCTCAAATAAACGACACTTATTTTTATGATTTTTGCACATTTACCTTCGTTTTGTTTTCACGACTGTAAGCGTGAAAACTTGGTCTTTCGTAGTTGCATTAAAATCAATATTGAATTTTCATTATCCTTATTTCCGATATGCCCATTGCGCTTACATTTAACTTATCATTATACAGTTGGCAAGACCTTTTGATCTGTACTCATTCTTCGATTAATTGGGTAATTTTGTTTCATTGAGTTTGTGATGCATTGGCAATTGGATTTATATGTTCTTTCATTTGAACTACTTGACCATTGGTTTCATAAAGATATATAGGTGTTATGGTTAAACCCTAGATATATTTCATTTGATATGACACCTAGTTCAAAACGCATTGGCACATTGGTTAAACTCTTGATATGAATTGTTACAATGCATGTCACATAGTCAAAACATTGGTATTGGTTTTGATTGGTATGTTGGGTGTTTAAAACTATGGCATAAATTTGATTACGTGCGTTGGTTTATACACTTACCATTGATTTCATTGGTCGGGCAAGTCACATAATTGTTAAAACTATACAATAGTGGGTTGAACAACTATAAGTGCCGGCGGTTGTACCATTAGCAATGACTATTCTGCATGGCAGAAATAGCTCCACCACCTTCGCACGATGTCATTAATGCCTATCCCTTATCCCTGTTTCACCTCTGTTAGCTTGGGTAACCCTTCTTGCACTCTGCTCCTGTGTATGCTATGATTCAAACCCTGGCTCATTCACCGTGTGCTCGGCTCCATGGCATCGGTGGTGTGAATTGAGCTGAATGGTAGCCAAGCCTTGCTACCGTTCGAGAATGCCCAGAAAGACTTAGAGGATAGCGGTTGGCTCACCTTTGTGTAGAGGTTTGAGCGTTTTAATTTATTTGTTGCACAATAGTTCACCCTGACTTTTGATGGATGTAGAGCTAAGGTGGGTGACATTCAGTTGGATATCAGTGAAGAGTTCATTAGCTCTGCCACCGGGTTAGCAGCCACGGGCTAGCATTGGTTTAAAAACTCAAAAGTGGAAGAGGTGCCATGGCCACTACTATTCATCTCGTGAAAGGTCACATCTTGTGACAGAGGTATGCCCATTTCCATGCTTAAACCACGATGGCATGATCTTTTGATGGTGGTTAAACAATTCGTGACCTGTGAGGGTCGATATAGACTCGTTTTTCTCTACCACCTGCATTTGTTAATGAATTTTATAGGGTATCCATTGAATATGCCTTTCTACTTCCAGCGCAGCCTTTACAAAATGTCAAAAAGGTTTAAAAGGCAGAAGGCTGATAGTAGCCTGTTCCACCATGGCCTAATCAGGCTTATCATTGTTCATCACTTAAGTCTCCATGGTGATAGCTTGTGAGCTTTTATCGCTCGAAATGGTTTTGATGATACAGACCCTTTCCATATTGACAAGCCTGTGATTAATGAAGCTAAGGTCGGGCCACCCGTACCCTTCCATGTCCTACTTCCTTCTCCTAAACCCCCGGCCGACCCTGATGTTGACTTACCCGACGCTATAACTGAGAAGGTTGAGGCTATAAAAAATCCTGTGAGAAAAAAGGTTAGAGGTGACCCTACTGTTGATGGAAAAGGTAAAAAGAATGCTCGGATTATCTCGAGAATGGATAGGAATAAGCCTAAACCTAGTGTTGAGCAGAAGCCCATAGTCCTTAGTGTGGATTCAGACTCTGTCATAGAATGCTTCCTAGCTAGTGAGTACCCTTACTCACAAGGTCTGTGCTCCGAGACACCTTATGACTTTGTTTCGAATCTTCCCCCTTGCCTAAGGAATAATCCCAGTTACCCAGGGATCGAACTACCTAACAAAACCCTCAGCAATTTAACCAAACCCTCACCTGCACATTCGAAGCCTAGACATTCATCATGTGACCAATGTGATATGTGGTTGGAATGATACTATTTAGACGTTCCTTTACTTCAATCAAAAATCAAATCGTTGGAAAACCAAGTTGCAGTGTTGACCAACCAAAGAGACAAGCTTCAAGCAACTGATAGGAAGCAAAGAACCACTGGTTCCATCATTTTTCAGAATGTTGAATTGGCTACAGCCATTGTCAATTCCAAAATGTCATGATCAAGTTGTCTACTCGTCATACAGGTATGAATTTCGATATCATTTTCATTTTGTGAATTGCTAGGATTAATATAATGATGTGAGTTTGGTTTTCAAATAACTCTGTCTATCATTCGAAATGGCTCTGTCATAATGTTGTTCATCCTGTACATTGTTTTCGCTTTCCTAAAAATAAATGAAGTTTTGATTTGGATATACGATTTTCTCATGCCCAACTTAGCCACTGATAGATTTTCATCGGATTTGATTCATTTGTCTGTTGAGTTAATGAAATCGATGGTTTGCTTTCAATTGAATTTGTTTGTATCGAACTCGAACAAGAGGTTTTCATGCTAAATTTAGAGCACGATCATATTTTGATTTGGTATGATTTCATTGTTGTCGGATCACATCGACCCTAATTGAATTTTGATGATTTGATTTTTGAAACGATTTCGTGAGCTTGGTTGTTACGATCTTTTAATATGCTATGTCATGTAATCTTCTAAAACAGGAATACAACTTTGTTTGGATCCTATTTGGAAAGAACGACTCTGTTTTTCATGAAAACAATATTCTCATTTAAGCCTGTGCAAATGATATTTACGCCCAAATTGTGGAACGGTTTTGATTCACGACGACTATGTTAAACCCCAGCTGTTCGATTCGCTTGATTGGATTTGTTGTGTATCTTCAGTTAGTATGATCGATTTTATGAGTTGTATTCGTATAAAAAATAGACTTGATTGCTAGGGATGATTTTAAGGATGGAAATTTATATTAAAATGTAGAAACGTGGGCTAATATTACTAGTCCTTAATACACAAAATGTAAAATGTTTGGCGATAGTTTTGTAAAAATATTCAAATTTCTAAGGATTTTATATTGTTTCTATAAAGTTTTGGTGATTTGTAAGGTAAATTCTTTTTATTATATGGAATTTGGGCGAATCATTTTTAGAAAAAATGGAAATTGGCGAATCTTTTTTTGGGAAAAAACATGGAAAATTAGCCCATTTGTGAAATTTAGCCCCTAAAATCATCTATGTTGATTGCAGCTCTGTTAATTTTAATTTTCAAACAAGTTTGTTAACTCAGATCGACTTATGTTATTTCTGTCAAATTCGTATGAGGAAATTCGGGTAATAGTCATTTCAAAATGAGCTCGAGAAATGATTTTGTGAATGATTTTGTCTGCCCCAATTTTCAATAAAAAATGATCAATCAACTCTTATGAACCCTGTTATCAACTGATTGATCCTGTTATGATTTCATTTGAGTTGATTTACGCGCCAGTTCTGATTAAATTCGCTCATGACATGGATCGTTTGTTATGTCAATACAATTATGTCGATTTGAAAACGATCTTGTTTGGATTCGATCGTGTTTCCTGTTGATGAGGCAACATAAAAATTTCCTATGATTTGTTTTAATTGTATCGATTTCAATTTGATATGAAACGATTTCATTACTGTTCATTACGATTCCATTCACCCAACTTTCTGGCAACAAACGAAACAAAGTATATGCATCTCTGTAGTCATTTGATTTTAGTTTTGTTTTGATCTCGAATTAGTATAACAATCTCGATTTGAATGATTCCTTTGTATTTCAAATAGCTATTAGATACTTGTTAATAGTTGAATTTAATTATTTAAATATTTTGAATTGATTTTAATGCTGATTTCGTGTCTGATTTAGACCAGCTACAAAATCGCAAGATTCTGTAGCTAGTCTATAGAATTAGATTTTTATCATTTTCTTTAACAAAATATCCTCCTAACTTGTTCATTTTTTACCCTTTTCAGGTACATCCGAATTGCATTGGGCATGTTGGACAGTCTAGGAGATATTTGTGTGTTTTAGTTTTATTTTAGGTTCCTAGTTTAGTCAGACTTGGGATATCTTCCCAGATTTTATGTAAACAGTTTTGATAACTTCCACAGGGATGTTTTACCCTGTGGAAGGTCTTTAAATACTTATTATTTTTTGTAATAAGGAGCATCCTCACTTGTGGGAGAACCAGGCTATGGATTTCTAATACAAACTGAGATAGGAATTGATGTTATTGCTACATCTTTCGCTTTCATAATATCAATCTTTTGTTTCAAGTTTATGCATGTCGTTTGCAGTTGATTATAGACTACTTTAGCTATCATAGTCTATTGAAGAATGATATGATTTGATTAATGTGCTATCCATATCTGATTTCTTTCAATATTTAAAAATACAACAATTATTTTGTTTCAGTTAATGAATGACAGATTTCTCTTCTTCGTTAATTGAATCATTTATTATAGATCTTTGCATACGGGTTTATCTAACTGTGAAGATTTATAAATCATAAGATTGTTGTGAATTTTTATGTCTTGTTTGTCCTGTAATTATATTGAAGAGAACAGTAGCCTCATGTTTATGAGAAGCTAGTGGATAATTCGGTGCGGGTTTCCTCCCTCCAATCAACTAAGACAATCATCATACACATGACAAACCTGGAGTGTTTCTCCAGGTCAGTTTGTGATTTATTTGTTAGTTAATTTTTTAGAATGATATTAGTAGTTTAGTTAGATATATGTTTAGTTAGATTTGTAGTTAGAATTACTATATTAGTTGTTTAGTTTAGTTAGTTTTTGTTTTATTTCTGTTCATAAAATTATAAAATCAACAAAAAATATCTTTCTCTATCTTAGGGCAGAATATAAATGAGTTTTTCAGGTTTTATTCAAATCTGTAAATTGTAGATATTGTACATTTTGTGAATAAGTTATATTTCCATTAGTAGTTAGATATCTAATTAGTTAGATGTTAGCATAGTATTAGTTAGTAGATT
>CBVK0100130647.1:0-11136 GCA_900067695.1 Picea abies | reverse complement strand
GCATGGGATGATGGTAAAAAGTAAGAATCTTTAGGTCATTTTTGCATGCATGATAAAACCCTTAGTGCTAGTTCGTAGGAGGGATTTCCCACCCACAACATAATTGGTGACCATACTGGGGAGCTCTAGGGTTTTTGGGAATGTTTTTTGTTGGGTATTTTTAAAAACTGGTTTCATTCCTTATTTTTAAAGTTTCTGCAAAAGTCTGAGCTAATAGAGATTCTGGTCTCCCATACCAGTTATCTTTGTTTCTTTGCTTGACTGCATTTTTTTTCAAGACCCACAGAGGTACACACGGCCTATATAAGGTCTGCACGCGTGTACCCGCGCCCTACCTTCCCACAGCCCGTGTGTACATGCTAGTTGAGGAAGTGTTAGTCGCGTGTATGATTCCAGAAAAATTCTTTTAGAGAGGCAGTCATCCTCTCCCCTGTCAGAAATAATCCTTTTCAGGGGTTTTTTGGACCTCTTTCTAGTCTTTCTTGTTTGCAGTCTATAGCGTAGGTTTCACCTTAGATTAGTTTGTTCTATGAAGTTTTCCTTGAATTGTTTTCTTTTTTCTGTTAAAGTAAGTGTCTGGGTCTTCAAGAGATCCTGGTTCTCAATACCAGTAGTCTCTGCCTAGGCTAGATTGCTTGGCCTTTCATTTATCTTAGAGTTTCAGAAGTACACGTGGCCTGTATAAGGTATGCACGCGTGTACACATGCCCTGACTATACACAGCTTGCGTGCACACGCTTGCTGTTGAACTATCAATAGCGTGCCTATGGAGAAAATTTTTGTTTAAGGTAAGGCAGTCATCCTTTCCTCTAACAAGAGTTATACCTCTCGGGTTTTTGGGTCTCTGTCATAGCGGCCAGTAACTTAGGTTTGATCACAGCAATAAATTTCTTTTTCATTAAGAAGTTTTCCTCAATATTTTCTTTTTATATGGTTTTTAGACAAGTGTGAGAGTCCAGTTTTAATTTGCTTGTGTGTTATTTTTAAAGTGAATCTTTGCGATTTGCGCTTAGGCCAGAAGTTTTCTTGGTTTTTACTTGTTGATATTTTTCCTTTTTTCTTTGTGAGCATTCGAATAAAAAAAAATCTTTTATTTCTTTGTTTGGTTAAATAGTGTTGGTTTGCATTAATAAACAGGGAAAATTCTTTTCTTTCATAAGTTCTTGACGGTTTACTTAGATCATAAGTAGCTCGTAGTCGAGTGAAATCCTGCTTTGAGTTTGCTATTTAAAGATCTTAGAAAATTTTTAGTTTGAAAAGTTGTTTAAGATTTGAGTCAAGAAGAAGTTATTTTGTTTCCAGCTTTCTGTTTATTTTTCTTTCGTCTTTCAAACATCACCAGTTTCACTTTCATAAACTTTGACTTAAGATAAGACATTAAAATTAATGCTAAATCTAAAATTCATTAGACTTTTTATGTTTGTAGGGTCAACCAACTAGTTTAGGGTTAGGGCCTTGAATTAGGTTAGAGAGGAAACTCTTCAAGGCCATTAAATCAAACATTGGAGTCTAAGTTAGGGAGTATCAAAGTCCAGTATCGTGAAATTTATCCAGGACCCCCCTTTAACACAGGGGATAAACACGAGGTCACCTGCAAAAAGGTAGCAGAGATAACCCCTCCAAAGCTGGACCAATCATAGTGGAGAACACATATAGAGGGCTTGTCTTGGGATTCCGTCAATTTCATTTGCCATGGAGCTTTGTGGGTCTCGAATCCGTTCGAGGTCCTCAATTGTCTTCCAGAACACTTGCCTTCAATACCCTTGACATGTTTCAGGCTCGATACCCTGCTCATTGTGGTCTACCCGACTTTCGATTGTACCCACCTGGTGATTGTTCGCGCGCTGGCAACCTAGTTGCCTATCATTTTTTAGAGACATACACAAGTGACTGTGGGGGTATACCATGGTACCTAGGACAGACATTGGGCCACGCTTTGCAGAGTATACCCGGGGGGTGCTTCCGTGTTCAAGTTTCACTTGCACCGGTAAGTTGCTCTAGTGTTGGTTGTTGTAACTGTTCTTCCAACTAGTTTAGTGTTTGCTTGTTTTATCTTAGAGGGACCTTTTTAGTGTGTGTTTTTTTTTGAACGAAGAGAAATCCCTAGTGTGTCTTTGATATTCTCACACAGTAGAGGATCACGAGCTCCGTCGATCACGAAAGTTTCTAGGCCCATCACCAGTTACACTGGAGCTACCTCCGCCACCACTAAGGCGAAAGCTAGACCAACAAGGGTCTTTTGAAGCGATCGGGTCACAGGAAACTGTACCCAACCAACATCCGGAAGAAATGATCATTTTAGACCTTGGATCGAAAGCTTTTGGTCCATCCAAAACTCCAACCACTGATCTTTCGGCACCCATCATCGTACAGATTCACCCTTACAAGTGCTAGACAGTGTCGCACGCAAAAATGGAAACAAATGAGGCCACTTCTTCTGGGAATTCTTCAATTCCTACTACGGTTGTCACCATAGGGAATATTCCACCTCCTAACCCACCGTCACCGGTCCGAGCCACCATGGTCTCGACCGCCTCTACCTCGAGCAGTGGTCCAATCCCGTCTATGGCGGCGGCCACTACCCCTTTCACACTGAGTGCGACAGGCACTTCATTCTCATACGGGATGCCTAGCTCAGGTACACGTCCTGTACTTTCTTACTTGACTTTACAGACTTTAGGTCTGGGGATAGGGAGCTCTGATGCTCCTCTGCAAGGACACTTAGGGGGAACTTCAGCTCCTTTTAACGCTTTCCATTACGGGGGAGGTCATATACGTCCTTCATCCCCTTCGCTCGATGGCACCCACCAGCAATCCGTCGGGCCACCCACACACCATAGTTTATTTGGAGAAGGGAGTCAAGGACCACCTTCTCATAATATGTCGATAGGTTTCACACCGTTTTCTTTGTTCGGTGCATTTGGTAACAATGCTTTCTCGTCATCTGCTTTCTCGATTGGGGGAAACCTCGGTTACAGACAACCTATTCCCATGCAAGGTATTATTCCTACATAGGGGGAAAACCTAGGAACTTCTTCCGCATCAGGACCTTGGAATTCTTGGCAAGGATCAGTTCCCTCGTTAGGAATGGCGATCTAGGGCAATTCTTTTCACAACCAATGGAACCCTAGACAAGGTACTATGCCTATGCCCATGGGATCGGCATGGAGAAACCCTTCCCAAATTCCTCTGAATGTAATGCACGCCCAACCATCTACGTCCTATTTTTGGAATCAACCTATAATGTCTCCTCACACGAAAAATCCATACGCTGGTCATGGCCATGGTTTTTACCAGAACCCAAGCCAGCAGCCAAACTTTTCCTGGCAACCTGGTGCTAGTCAAACTCCAGGTCCCTTTTTCCATGGTTATCACCAACAACCCAAACTACCTTTCCTGGAAACCTTGCATTTGCCAAACTTGACAAGGCTGTTGAATGACCCTATCTGTCACGATCTGCATTGGCCCCCTATGCTGACGAAGTTGCCTTCAGACATACCAAAGTTCGAGGCCAAGCCTAACGAAGATCCAGGAGATCATGTGACCACCTTCCATCTTTGGTGCTTGTCTAACTCGTTGAAAGACGACTCTATACAATTGCGATTTTTTCAAGGTACTCTCATTGGGAGTGCCAAGAAATGGTACATTGAGCTCGACCACTCAAGATAATCTTCCTTCGGTGAATTGGCAATGGCTTTCCTAAACCATTTCCAATTACCTGTGAGATACGACGCTGGCACAAAATTGCTGGCCAATTTCGAATAGACAAAAGGGGACCGTATCTCTGATTACATCCGATAATGGAGATGCCAGAAGATTTTAATTAAGGTGCTAGTCCCACCAACATTCCTGCTCGAGTGGTTCCTTAAGTCTTTGGTCCCACAGTTATCCAAAGACATCGCGACGTCGGGAGTGTTTTCCAAAGAAGATGCCATCATGAGAGCTCAACAGCTTGAGCTAATCTGCTCTCAGTCCGGTTTATTATACGAGATCTTGCCAGATGTGCCACGCTCAATACTTGATAAAACTGGACAGAGAGTTGGACCACATGCCGATGGTATTGTTGGTTCAACACAAACAAATCTCGTTGAACAACTGACGAAGAAATTGCATCAATTGTCTATACAACACACAGAGGCTAGCCAAACTATTGTTTTGGCTCATCCCCCTACCCAAACGTCGAATGTACACACAGTGAAATTGACGAATCCAAAGGCCACCCAGCAGCCTGATGGAAATAAAAAACAATGAAAGAAGGGCAAGGGGGATAAGAAACCCACTAATAATGTTGGCGGGGGAAACACTAAGAAATGGAAGGCGAGGTATCCGTGCAACCTGTGCGCGGAAGACCACCCGACCCACTAATGTCCTCGGCTTGCAGAGGCCCAAAAGTTTTTAACATAGCAACAGCCTGTCATGTTAACCAATCCATTTCAACATGGGCAAAACCTAACCCAAACCTCTACAAGCACGGAAGGGGGAAGTCAAGGACCCTCTTCGTCTTCAAACAATCCTGCATCTACGAATGTGTATATGATGAAGGGTGATGCTTTTATATCGACTAGAGTGCATGACTACAGTAAACCAAGCACTTCTGAGAAGGGAAAAGAAGCTGAAATCCCACCTCTTCCTCTCCAGATCAACAGGACTTTGGGTGAAACAATAACACGCATCCCAAAAGGTGTGTTCAAGAAAGATTCTTACAACCCAAATGCAAGGGCCACCCAAAACTATTCTATGGTGTAGGATTTGTCCCAAACCCCTTGTGCGATGTCTGCTTTGGAGGTCGTCCAAAGATGCCCTTCCTAGAGGAAATCTTTGTTAGCCACTTTAGGATCTACCAAGACTTGTAATCCGGGTACAATCATGCTGGATACAACCAACTTAAAACCTCGTCTGCCTTACCACTTAGCATTTCAGATTGTAGTGGCTTACCCCACGAAAACTTTTACTCGGAACATTTTCCACATGGTGGTTGATGATGGTGCCTCAACATGTGTTATGTCATTGGCATGTTGGAAGGCCATCGGCTAGCCCGTTTTGTCTCCGTCACCTACTCTTCTCACTGCTTTCGATGGTCGTTCGTTCCGACCACATGGTATCATTCCCTCTTTCCCCATGCAGTTAGGAGGGAAGACCATGTGCATCGAGGTAGAAGTAGTCAATGCATCCCTCGACTACAATCTCTTATTAGGAAGGAGTTGGAATTATTCCATGCAAGCATTGGTTGCTACAATTTTCTGGGTCTTGTTGTTTCCACACGAGGACCGGATTGTGACCATTGATCAATTGTCTTTCTCTAGACCTGAACCTTCACTAGGGGAATCTGCGGTCCCGATGATTGATAATCCCCAACCGGGCATAGTCAACGTAGGGGTTGGTTTGTGCCCATCTTTGATGGGTACCTTCAATTTCCCGCTCCCTCAAGGTGATGTCAAGTTCATATCTGACCACCATAAGGTTGAGATTTTCCAAGTTTCATCATTTCACATGACTTACTTCAACGATCTGTGGATACTTCCTTCCCCATCAGCCACGATGGAAGGGATAGGACACCCTGGCATGTCCATGCCCTTGTCTGCAGTCGAAGTAGCATATTGTTTAGTCCAGCAAGCTTCAGCCGACACCGATCTAGTTCCTGCACAAGAGTTAGATCTGATTCCAGAGCCTATTTGGGCTCAAGGTTCTCTTGCTGATACCGATGCATTAGACTTAGTCTTTCCCTCCGACGAAGCAATAATTGAACCACTGACTAGTCCGTCCAAACCCTGGGATGATCTCCATCACCGATCATACTTCCTCCTAGAGTTAAGAAAAATTGAGGCAAGAGAATTCACCTTAACTATGACTGGAGGCAGGTCTTGTCCTATTAATCCCTTAGCTACACATGAGGTTTATGCCGAGGGTAATATGGAAACTATCGTTGAAACTATACCAATTAATATCTCTAGAACCCCTGGCGTCATGGAGAATGCTTTCGTCGGAGCTGACTGTTTCCCTGAAGAGATTCAAGTCTACACAGATCTTTTTAAAGAATTTCGCGATGTTTTTGCCTGGTCTTACAAGGAAATTCCAGGCATTGATCCAAGAATAGTCGAACATGAAATCACAACTTATCCTGATTCCAAGCCAGTTCGACAGAAGATTCGTCCAGTTAATCCCAGGAAAAAAGCAACCATTAAGGTTGAAGTCGAGAAATTGCTCAAAGTTGGTTTTATCTACCCTATCCATCTAACCCAGTGGGTGTCAAATCCGGTGTCGGTCAACAAGAAGTAGGGCATGATTCGCGTATGTATAGATTTCTATGATTTAAACAAGGCCTGTCCAAAAGATAATTTTCCCACACCATTCATTGACCAGATAATCAATGAATGTGTAGGTTGCAAGGCCTTTTCTTTCATGGATGGTTTTTCAGGATATAATCAGATACAAATCAAACCCAAAGACCAGCACAAAATGGCATTCATTTGTCCGTGGGGTACATTTTCCTATCGTAAGATGCCTTTTGGTCCCAAAAATGTTGGAGCTACCTTCCAGTGAGCCATGTATTTTACTTTCCATGATCTCAAGCATATAGTCGAGGCCTATTTAGATGATTTAGCATCTCGATATTGCAAGAGAACAGATCATCCCACACACCTCCGACTTGTCTTTGATCGATGTCGCCACTTCCAGATTCGCTTGAATCCAAACAAGTGCAGCTTTTTCATAACCTTGGTACATTTGTTAGGTTTCATAGTGTCAACAACAGGGATCATGGTCGATCCTCTCAAGGTTGAGGCAATAGTTCAGTTGCCTCCCCCACGCACAATCCTTCAACTTCAGAGTCTACAGGGCAAGGAAAATTTTTTAAGGCGTTTCATCGCCAACTATGCTGAGATCACAAAGGGCTTTATGCACTTACTGAAGAAAGACATTCCTTTTCATTGGGATGATGCTGCTCAACGCTCCTTCCAAGTGTTGAAGCATGCCCTCACAACTGCCCCTCTGCTTCGACAACCCAACTATAACAAAGATTTCTTATTATACCTGGTTGTAGCAGAGTCAACCATAGGCATGGTCTTAGTTTAGGAAGATGATTTTCTCTCAGAATATGTGATCTATTACCTGAGCCAAGGCCTAGTCAGACCGGAACTCAATTATTCGCATATCGAAAAACTTGCATTGGCAGCAGTCCATGCTGTTCAATGGTTTCATCATTATGTTTTGTTTCGCAAGACCACTGTCATTGTCGTTGTGAGTCTATTTCAATATGTGTTGACACAATGAGTAATAGGCGGAAATATCAGTAGATGAATAGTTGTCCTCTAGGAATTCAACTTAGATTTTGTTTCGGTGAAATCCAAAAAGTCACTGGTTTTCGCAAAACTTATTTCGGAACTTCCGGTTGAGTCAGGTGATGTTGTGCCCGAAGAATCGCCTATCAGAGGAGATATTTTTTTTATCGCATCTTCGGATCCCTGGTACAGAGATATACTAGTTTATCTCTAGACTTTGAAGTGCCCCACCTCTGCTTCTCGTGATGAGCGTCGTCATATACGCCATTAGTCTAAGAATTATCTCATACTTGACGATACATTGTATCGAAGAGGTGTAGACTGCATCCTACCCTGATGTCTCACTCACGAAGAAGCAGTTATCGTGCTTAACGATTTCCATACCATAGCATGTGGCAGTCATTTGTCTGGGTTGGCAACAACCCAAAAGATTTTACGAGCAGGTTACTTTTGGTCGACACTAATCAAAGATTGTATCGAATCGGTCAAGAAGTGCCACCCATGTCAGATCTTCTCTTGGAATATGAGGGCACATCCCGCTCCCATGTTTCCTGTCATCACAGTTGGTCCCTTCACCAAGTGGGGGATTGATTACACTACATGAAACCCTCCTTCAATAAGGGGGCACTGTTATATCATTGTAGCCATAGACTACTTCATGAAGTGGGTCGAAGCTATGCCAAAATTTAAAGATGATGGAGAGACTGCAACTCTCTTTTTATTCAACCAGATAATAGCAAGGTTCGACGTCCCGAGAGAGATTGTCACTGACCATGGAAGTCATTTTCAGAACCAAATGATGACTGAATTAACATCAAATCTTGGGTTGTGGCAAGAACATTTGTCACCCTACTACCCCCAAGCAAATGGTCAGGTGGAAGCTGTAAATAAATCTCTTAAGAATCCTACAGCAAACGATCAACTCAGCCAAGTCAAATTGGCATTTGATGTTATACTCGACATTATGGGCTTACCGAACGTCTGTTAAGACTGCAACCAGTTTCTCACCATTTCAACTCGTTTATGGGATGAAAGTAGTATTTCCTATAGAATGTCAGATCCCATCCCTAAAGTTGGCAGTACAATTATTTCCAGACACTTCTCCACCTGAAGAACGATTATTATACCTTGAGCGACTCAATGAGCAGCGTCGTGATGTGGCCCTGGCCAACGAGGCTCACAAACAAAAATTCAAGTGGCAGTATGATCGGTCTGTTTGTCCTCGGATTTTCTCTGAAGGTGACCTTGTCCTGGTCTACGACCAAGATAAGGACCCCCTGGAGGCAGGAAAATTCAAACCCATGTGGTTCAGACCTTTCATCATAAAAGAGGTTCTAAAAAAGGGCACTTATCGTCTGGTTGACTTTGAGGGAAATGCTTTGGCGGAGCCTAGAAATGGGTTGTACCTCAAGAAGTATTACTCATAGGTAGGTCACCTTGGGTAACTTTTTGTAACATATGTATAGTCTTTGTACTATTACTTTCTGGTTTCTTTTAGTATTATGGACGTGTCGTTTTGATGTTATCTTTTGTCACAGTGGCATATGTCAAGTGAATCAGAGGTGTTCATTGGGTACGCAGACGGTGCTAGCCAACACGCTCATAGGATTGCCTTCACATCTTGGGTAATTTTTACACCTCGAGGCTAGTTATTATCTTCTAGAGGTATATGCTTAGGCGACACCACAAAAAATGTCGCCGCGTACAGTACAGTTATTGAGTTGCTTCGTGATGCCCTGTCATTTGGTATCTCTCATCACTGGGTATATTTAGACGCTCAACTAGTTGTGTCTCAGTTAAATAGAGTCTACCGTGTTCATGATCCAACTTTACACCGATGATTCCTTAGGGTACGTCTCTTAGAACGAAGCTTTGATTATAATACATATTTTCATGTTCCTAGGATATTAAACCAAGTTATAGATACTCTAGCTAATCAAATTTTAGACTGGCATCTCACACACATATAAAAATACATACACATAAACATGTAAATACATTTTTAAAGGCAAATATGATCCATAAGACACAAAAAGACATAAAAATCCATATATAATATCATAAGCACCAAAGTACATAGGTGGATGCAAGCGCCTCAAAAATATGACCAGTAATGAGTCATGGGGCTTATGCCCTCAAAAAATATATACAAGTAGTGCTCTCAGCATGTGAAAAGTCTAGACTAACTAAGGTCAGGGCCTGTGGGCCCTGTTGTAATGATCAACAGTGTTTGCCAAATGCTGAAACAGTGGGACCCATGTCCTTGGTTCCCCCACTACATGAGGCTGCATAGATGGTGGCAAATCCTCAATCTCTACCATAGGGACTGTGCGGGTGAGCGAGGTAAATTTTCTCTCAACTCTCCTCAAAACCTTCTCAGCCTCACTGGCTGGAAGCTCTCTTGTTTTTGTTGGTCCCCCTGCGGCGGCAGGTGCGGCCCTTGGCCAAGGATGACGCATGTTCCTCGCATAATCCGCAGGTCGCATTGGTCCCACATCTACCCATAATAGACACATATCTGTCAAATACTCTGGTATAAAAAAATGATATATATATAAAAACAACATAAAAATTACATATGTTTCACCAAAAAAAAACATGCAAACTTACCCATCTCTCCTCACTCCTCACCAGGAGGTACCAGTATCTCAAGGTCTCTCGAGAAATCAATCCCAGCATAAGGGTAATCCTCTATGACTGGGATCTATCGCGACAACCAAGCAAAGAAGTCATCATCAAAGGACTCATTGGTCCTTCCACCACCCTGTCGTGGCAGGAACACTGCCCATCTGCAAACTGCAGGAAGAGAGGTCTGATGTCCTTGTACCACCACTTGAGGACTGAAACTAGGAACTCTTTCAAAGAAGAACCCGAAGTTCCTCTGCGTCCGCAATTGACAATATGTCAGCTGCCTCTTCATACAATCCAACAGTGTAGTGCTCCAGTCAAATATATGTGCATTTAAGCATTGGACTTCACTGGACTACACAGTTCATTTGTGCATGGGACACCTGATGTAGAGCCACAGAACCAGTCATTCACCCAATAAGCAACGCAATCGCCTGCAATGATAAATGGGTGATCTTGCTTATTAGCACCTGAGAGCTCGATTGGTCTGTACCAGCCTCACAATAAATTCCTATCAATTCTGATATGTTATGAGGCCCCGAAGGAAATTTCCGGAAATTGACTGGTTCCCCTCTCCTGGAGAGGCCAGTCAAAAAGTATATATCCTCTATAGTAGGCACCAATGACTACCCCTCTAACATAAATGCCTCTGCGTCGAGATGCTAGCTGACCCAAGACATCTCGTGTGTACCTACAAAAGCACAGAAAAAGGAAAGTTGTTGACGGAACACACAACTTTGGGTAAGTTAACTAAACCTTTCGGCCATGCATGGCCATTCACTTGACCAAATACCTAGCTTCTTCTAGCCTATAAAAGAAGGGTTAGGGGTCCCATTTGAAAGGAGGAGAATCATAGTAAAGAAACTATACCAGGTTAAGCATTCCCTTTGTCTCAAACCTTTAGCCATCCTTATGCAAAGAGAAGTATAAAGCAAAGCAGTTGGACGACAGTGGAAGAAGAGCCCAGGACCAAGATCGAGGAGAAGTAGCCGACTTTATCATTGTAAAGTGTCATTGTGAATTTAATAAAAGAATTGCTTTTCCCGTCCCGCCATATGAGATTGTCATTATTGGAATATTGATTGTATGATTGATTAAATCTCTAACCCGTTAGCTCATAGATCAAATGTGTGTGGAGTTCTTTGTTTGTCTTTAGTGAATGCAGGTCAGCATTGGGAGGAGATTTGTAGTCAAAGAATGACCAAGCATGAAAAAGGGATCGACATCAAAC
>CBVK0100130646.1:0-15068 GCA_900067695.1 Picea abies | reverse complement strand
GCATGGGATGATGGTAAAAACTAAGAATATTTAGGTCATTTTTGCATGCATGATAAAACCCTTAGTGCTAGTCTATAGGAGGGATTTCCCACCCACAACACTTTCCTAGAGAGAGATATCCAGATTTGGCCTATGTTATTTGATGGTGATCATATCTTCTAGGAGGAGGGCACACTAGTGGAGTGGGTTGACAGCTACCCGGTAGCAGATCTGCTTGGAGGAATCTAATTCTGATAGTTTCAGTGGAGAGGCGGCACAGGAGAGCACATTCCTATGGAGGGATTTCTTCATTGCGTCATAGAGGAGCTAGAGCGCTTCACTTCAGTGCAGAGAGAAACAAAGGGAGAGGGCGCAACTGAGTTTGGGCACATCTCTTTCTAGATCTTGTGGCAAGGCTTGTGAGGAGCTTACTATGTATACAGGTTCCATTGTGTTGTATTACTTCTTGTATATCTTGCTTTGATCATCATTATATAGACATATATCCCAAACTAGTTTTCCCTGAGGGAGTTTTATCCAGGGTCATGTTGACCAAAAATACCCATGTCAAATTTATGCATGCCTAGAAGTGTAGATCAACATTTTAAAGTTAAATATCTAGAGGTACTATTATGTGTTTTAAGTTATATTTCATGTGCTAACATTGAGATAAGAAAACACTTGCAAGGGCACCTTAAAAGAGCACTTAACCTTCAAAACATTGAGAAGAAAGTGGGATGACTTTTTTCTCTCCTAAAACAACAAAAGAAGACAACCATCCAGTTGAAACTTAGATCCATACTAAGGTCAAGGACAAACCTTAGGTGGCAGCCTCATAGGACCTCAAAAAATATACACCTAAAGGGATACCACGTAATAAGGAAGTGGAGCATGAAATCTAATTATTGCTAGACTCCCCCTTGCCAAATATTGGGTTGTATAGACAGTCTATTGTGGAAGCAAATGAAGTAAATAAGCAGTTGCAACAGTTGTTGGAGAAGGGTGTGATTCAACCAAGTACCTGTCCTTGTGGATCACCCATCATAATTGTGCCCAAGAAGGATGGGATGTAGCACACCTAACCCCTAAGTGTCCTTTTAAGTGATGGGGAATTAGAATATTCTCTTTTATCAACTATATCAAAACCTCTCTTTCATATATCCATAGTCTTCTACTCGTTAAGAGATTTCCAACGATGACAATTTCTCTCGAAATTGATCTCTAGAACGAAAGTTATGACCCTCCAAAGTTCTTGATTTTTTGACCTCTATTCCACTAACACGTGGAATCCACATGACACCTTGTCACATGTGCCATCTAACATGGTGACAACGTGGCACCGATATGTCTCATGTCTAATCTACCATGGGGGAATTTTGATCCATGTGGGCCTACAGTCGTTATTGCTCAGACTTTCTTCTGGTGTACTCTTCATTTACCTCCGACGTACATGGTATCGAGGAGTATTTCCTCTCGATGTCTTCCATTTAGATTTCAAATGGTTTGAGAAGTTTCACTACTATGAACTCAAGGTATCAAGGAATATTCCCTTCTCCTCAATGGATGGTGTAGATTCACATCGTGGTCTCCCGACCGAAGGTTGATATCCATCTAGTGCCTAAGGTACACCTATCCAACTGGACCCCACTCAACTCATAAGCCATTCAAGGGATGACATTTGTCTCTTTAAGGACACCTTGGCTGCCTTAGTAGAAAGTCATGTCATCCAAGACTTTAACACTTCACCTCTTAGCTTAAGAGAAACCTCTGGAAAATCAATGATTGTCGTCGCCTCTCCCTCATTCAAAGATCTATGGTTGAGATCTACCCTCCAAATGAGTCACACTTCAACACTTCAGAGGATTACTCTAAATCCTTTGGATTTATACTCCAAAGATAGTCAAATCTAAACTAGCTAGACCCACACTCAATCCAATCGATCAATCGAACACCAAAAAGCGTCTTTGTATTGACGCACCCAGTCAACACCAATTCACTCTTCCCTCTTGGTCTATTAAGTGGGACTGCACTAATATACAACTGAGGATTAAAATCACCCACTTCTAGATCTACGACCCACACACACTCAAATTTGGAGCCTCTCGTTCAGGGTTATTCTCACGACACATGAGATTCCTCTCGAAAGCTCCACTCGAAACGATTCATTTCGGAGTATCTCATTTAGAACCTTTTTCCCAGTGCCTAAGGGTTCTCTCTGACACTTTCACTCTGAACTTCCCATCAATCAACGGTTTTGATCTCTTCATATCAACGATTATCATTCTCTACTAACTAACATAGGGTTTTAAGGATTTATAACATTCTACTTAAAGGACTTATCCATTTTTCGAGTTTCATAGAACTTCAACACTGAATTTCAAGGGTTTAAAACCACTCCATGGCCATTACAAGTAACTAAAACTTAAGGAGAAAGACCATGCATGGTTTTGCAGGTTCTCCACACAGAAATATAGAATGCTTGAGTAAGCAATAGTTCACACTTGGTCGTTTTCACGAATTAACAAAGAAATAATAATCACAATGTAACTCATCTTGCATGCATTAAAAATCATATATCATAAACACTAAGTAGTTCTTAGATTTAGGCATGTACACATGCACACAAATATTTCATTCATGGTCAGTTTCAGTTCAAAAAAACACTTATCTAGTAAGGAAATAATCGAATCCAACTAACTGAGAGAGGATGCCTTTCCTCCCAACCTTAGGCCTTGTTGTAGAGTCACTTCCTACAACACACCAACCATGTGCCAAGCCATGATATCAACAAGGAAATTGAATCAGTAGGGTTTTGATTCTGTGATTATCTAAGAAGGTTACTCTTCTTCCTCCCTTGACACAACAGAATTTGCCACCTCCCACTAAGCTTCGGATCTCTATAGGTTTATCAGGTGGTTTTTCAACTGGATTTCCTCTACACAAGGGAGTCTCTTCTATGCTCAATAGTCCCTCGGTGACCTCCCCTTACCAATGTCTATTTGTTTCTAGTAAGCACCAAGTTGCAACCCACTATTGCTTGAGTCTAGGAATCCGGGTCTTCTCTATTCAGGGTGATCATCAAAAACTCAGACAAGATTCCTATTTTCTTCTAGAAAGATATTATTTTCTTTCTCAGATAGCACATCCATTCTTCTACGCTCTCTTTCTCGTCCCTAAGCCTTTTTCCTACTCTATCTTTTGTTGTGAGGCCTCTCCTTTGTCAGAATACCCCCTTTGTGTGTGTTCTCTCCTTGCTATTCTCTAATCACGCTTTCTCTCATTTCTTCCTTCGTTGTTCTTCTCCATCCCCTAGGGATCTCTATAGCTTCCTACAGATGTAACCTACAGTCTTTCATTCACAATCTGAAGGGGCGGTTTCATGGTACATTCCCTCATCAGTTGTTAAATCGACCAATATCTCTCTATATGGACCAATTGCCACAATCATTAACTGTTCAACCACCTCGACAACCTTCTCTTAATGGTCACGTGGTCTCCTCAACAATATGGTACACTGGTAGGTGAAGTTATTATGTTTGCAAACATATATTAGTTTGTTGTGCAAGCTTCCTATTTTCTTCACTAATGCATCTCAACTCCACTTCACTCAACCATTCCATCAGTCCATTTGTCTCATCAATTTCCTTTGGTGTATCATGGAAAGAACTTATCAAGGTTATTCCCTCTTAGTCAATAGTTTGGCATTTATATTAAATCAAAACACAATTGCATGCCTCATAACATTAAGATATGAAGTTTGTCCGTAATTATAGTCTTGGGGGAAAACAAGGTGTTACATGGGACTTGGAGAATGTGTATCGATTATAGGGCATTGAACAAGATTACATTGAAGAATCGGTACCCTCTGCCAAGGATCGATAATATGTTGGGCCAATTGTAGCATGCCAAGTACTTCACTAATATGGATTTGAAATCAATATATCACTAGGTACGAGTAAAAGAAGAAGATACCTGTAATATTTCCTTCAAGACAATGTAAGGTTTGTATGATTGGTTGGTTATGTCATTCGTTTTATGCAATACATCAGCTTCATTTATGAGACTAATGAATGGCGTTTTATACCCTTATGTAGATTCATTTATTATTGTCTATTTGGATGATATATTGGTTTATAATGATACCTAGGAGGAGCACATGTCACATCTTATGGAAGTATTAGAGACTTTGAAAAATCACCAATTGTTGGTCAATCTCAAGAAATGTGAGTTTTCTCAATAGTGTTTGGTGTATTTGGGGTATGTGATCATTGGAGGGGAACTCAATATAGAGCCTACAAATATGGAGGCCATCATGAAATGGTCAAATCCTACAAATGTCACTAAAGTTAGGAATTTTGTTGGCACAACACAATAGTTGTGGAAGTTCATAGCTTCATTTTCAACAGTAGTTGCACCGCTCCATGCCATAACAACCAGTGGTAAGAGTTTCTAGTGGGGGAAAATCAATAGAAGGCCTTTGATGAGCTGAAAATAAATATCAGTCAAGCACCATTGCTTGCACCACAAAACTTTTTGAAGCCCTTCAAAGTGGAGATATATGCAAGTGGGTATGCCATGGGAGCAGTTTTGATGCAAGGAGGAAGGCCAATATGTTATCATTTTGAAGTATTTCATGAGGCGGTTCTCAACTACCCTACCTACGAAAAGGATCTATATGCATTGGTACAAGCTATCAAAAAGTGGAAGAACTATCTAATGGGAAAGGATACCATCATCCACACATATCACCAACCACTACAATATTTTCAAGCCCAGAGTAAGATACAACAGACTAGGCATTACAAATGGATGGGTTTTTTACGAAAAATTCATCTAGTCATCAAGTATAAGAAGGGAAGCACAAATAAGTTGTCAAGCATTCTTTCACAGCCACTCACATCCAAGATTACAACTTTGGGAACTCTGAAGAACATGGATCCTTTTACCCATGATGCAGACAAAGAGGCATACGTAGAAAATGCAGACTTCAAGGAGGTGTTTCAGTAGCTACAAGGTCAAATTCATATAGAATAAGGTGACAACAAGGAGGACCATCATTTCCAGAATGGTCTACTCTACAATATCAACAAGCTTTATGTTCCTAAAGGTGAATGATTCCAGCTTATCAAAGAGGCTCACACCTCTAAGTTTGCAATACATTTTGGTGTTGGGAAGATAGTTTCCAACTTACATCGGTATGTGTATTGGCCCAGAATACAAGAATATGTAGCACAGTATATTAGAGGATGTATACTCTATTGTACCAACAGACCAAATAACAAGAAGAAAGGTCTATATCATCCCTTACTGGTACCCACTCAACCTTGGGAAAGTATTTCCATGGATTTTGTGGGAGGTTTACCGACAACTAGGAAGGGACATGACTATCTATTTGTGGTAGTTGACAGGTTCAACAAAATGTGCATTCTCATGCCTTGTAAAAAGACCATGAACGGAAAAGAAGCAACGAACAAGTTATTTGAACAAGTCTATTTTCACTTTGGGATACCAAGGAGCATCATCTCTGAAAGGGATAACAGATTTCTCAATGCATTTTGGACTACAATGTGGGAGAAGATGGACATTAAGTTGAATAGGTCTACAACATTCCATCCACAGAGAGATGGGCAAACGAAAGTAGTCAACAAGACTTTCGTGCAAATTTTGAGGGGTTACAATCAAAAGCATCCGGAGACCTAGGATGAAAATATGATCTATATAGAACACTCTTATAACAGAGTAGTCCACACTTCTATTGGTAAGTCACCTTTTGAAACTTGCTTTGGTTATTTTCCACCTTCACCCTTAGATGTTGTATATGGACAACAAGAAGGAGTGAGGGAGGACCTCACTGAAGATGCATTAAAAGAAGAAAAAAATGTTGATAAGATCAGGTAGATCCATTTTCAAGTACAAGAGACATTGAAGAAGTCACAAGAAAAGTACAAGACTAAACATGACCAACACAAAACAGAGAGAAAATTTAGAGTGGGAGACAGAGTATGGTTACAATTGAATAAGGAAAGGCTACAGGGTCCTGGTAAGAAAATCAAGGATATGTTGTATGGTCCTTTTAAGGTATTGTAAAAGGTAGGAGATAATTCCTACAGACTCAGTCTACCCCCATATATGTACATTTACTCAGTAGTGAATGTGGAGAATCTCAAAATCTATGATCCTTCCATGTTGGATCGAGAAGAGCATCAGGTCCTACCTTCCATAGAGGAATTAACACCAGATTCTTTGGAAAATTTAGTAGAGTTCATAGTGTTTTAGAAGTGGTCCATAACTATAATACAAGGGCAACATGACCTTTGGCAGATTGGGTTGAAGGGACAACTTCTACGAAAAGAAAAGTGGTACTCTGAGGAGAAGGTAGAGGAAAACTTTCCTCACCTCGTTGAGTAAAGATTTTGGGGACCAAAATCCTCCCTAAATGGGGAGGTATGATTTGGATTAGATCATTATATTATTTTCCATTTATCTCAATGATTTTAGAGTGGAAAAAATTGGAGGAATCAACTTACAGGGGCATTTTAGTGGCAAGTCTCAGCTTGGAAAATTGGGGTTCAGAACCTTTCGGAGCCATTTTGAGGAATTAAACAGTTTTTTGGGGGGTTCTTGTGTCCAAAAGTTATGCACACCACCTTGAAGGTGTTATACACTCTGATACCTTTCCAATGGTGCATACCATGTGTTAATTAGAGTTTATATGCAAAATTTATGCCTCCCACAAGTTGACCTATTGTGTTGACCACCATGGTACAAGAGGATGCCATGTTAAACCCCATTACTCATGCATATGAGGGATATCCACATGAGGGATTTAAAGAATATTCTAGAATGTTGAAAACCCTACCAAAATTGAGGGTTGAGGAAGTCAAAAACCTATCCCTAGATGGCTATCGAGTTATGTTAAATATTGGGCCACTAGGAAGAGAAGGGGTTCCATTCTATGTTATTGTATTTTGTTCCATAGTAGAGAAGAACAAATGGAAGTGGGAAATTAGAGAGAATAGCAGAGGGTTTTAATGTTATGTAGCGTCCTAATATTCCATAGGTCTCAAGTAACTCTATAGAGAGTACCTTCTCCTTTATACTTGCATTATTTCCATACCAGAGAAAAAAGAGTAGAGCAACCTCACCTTCTAGATGGGTTTTCTCTTGTAAGGGTTTCCCAGAGAAAATATTTTTTTTATATTATGGATGGTGTGTGATTGTACTTTACTATTCTCTATTTTCCATATTTCGTCTATTTCATGCATAAGCAAAAAAAAGTAATTAAATATACTGGAATCTAAAGGAATTTAACCTTCGTAGTGTAGATTCCATTTTTATTTATCATATCCATTGCGACGAACTATTCCAGTGGACTATCCATGGATGTTTACATATCAGAATGAAAATGTAGAGGGTGTTGTATACTTTGCAGATAGATAAAGTCTCAAACCTACAGGAATTGGCACCATTAGGCTCAAATTGTCTGGATTCCTAGATTTTATTTTTCATGATGTTCTTTATCTTCTTGAGTTTCAAAGAAACTATTGTCTTGTGTGCACATTTGACAGTAATTCCCTTTCGTTCACATGATTGATGGAAAAGTTGAAATAAGGAGGTGTTATGACAACATGGTCATCATGATAGGATGGGAGGCTGACAAATTGTTGATGTTGAAAGGGATATGTGTATGGGCATAGAATTTTGTATACCTTTCTCACTTGAAGGTACATTGGCTTTCAGTCTCTTGTGGCATGCTATATTTGGGCACATAAACTATGATAGTGTTTGTATGTTGAATAAAAAAGGTTTTTCTGGTTTTCCTACCATTCAAAAGAATTTGAAGCAATGTTAGGTGTGTATCCTTGGGAAAGAAGCAAGCAACATTTTCATGATTCCACTTCGAGAACATGTAGAAAGCTAGAATTGATATAATTTAATTTGTGTGGCTCCATCAATGTTGCATATAATTTTGGCAATAAATATATCATGACTTTTATTGATGAATACACCAAGATGTGTTGGGTTTATTTGTTGAAGCATAAGTCTCAAGCATTTGAAACATTTCAAAATTTTCATGTATGGATTGAAAATGAAGCACAATCTAGTATTAGCACTCTTTGTATTGATAATTGAAGGGAATGTACCTATAATGAGTTTGAAATATATCTTGGCCAACATGGAATCAAACATCAAACCATGTTTCCATACAATCCTCAGTAGAATGGTGTAGTAGAAAGAATGAACAGGACACTCTTGAATATTGGTCGTTCAATTTTGTTTTTCAAGAATGTGAAGTTGATGTTTTGGGATGATATAGTTCTATGTGCAATGTATGTGTGAAACAAAATTCCATCTAATTCTCTTGAGAAAAAGAATCCTTATGAAATGTGGTATGGCCACATTCCTTCGGTGAGGCATCTTAGGGTCTTTGGTTATGGAAATTGTTGTTCCTTAATTACTAAGGAGAAAAGAAACAAGCTAGGTGCAAGGAGTTGAAATTGCACCTTCTTGGGGTACTCAAATACCACCAAGGCATATCATCTTTATGATGAGGTAAAAAAAATCCATTATTTCTAGAGATGTGTTTTTTTCTTGAATCGACTAAGAATGACAAGACTATTGAGTGTCATCTTGATCATCTAGATAGATTCACCCATGTAAAGACATATCACAAGTTTAATGATGAGATTCCACATATTGATGGGAGGAATCCTTATTTTGGATTGATCTCTGAAATGTCCTTTTGAAGTGCCATCTCCCCCTCATGAAGAAGGTATAGCCACTTCATCATAACAGGGAGTTCAATTGGATGATGTGATTGAGAGGATTGAAAGGTTAAACCTTGATGGGAATTCAGCACCATCTCAATCAGTGGAGCAACCTAGACCATCACATAAAGGTACAAAGTGGATCATAAATACACTTGAAAGTGTTCACCCTGATGAGTTTGGAAAGACAGGAACCATAAGCTCAACAAGAAAAAATAATGGAGGTGATGTAGATAATTCTAGTTCATGAGATGTAAATGATATGGATGTTTCATTTGACTATAAAATGCATTTATCTACTAGCATTGAACCAACTTACTTTGAAGAAGCTACTTCTCATGACGATTGGAAATAATCCATGCAAAAGGAGTATGATGTTCTCATCAAGAATCGGACATGGAAGTTGGTGGATCCTCCATTTGGAACCAAACCAATTTGCTATAGGTGGGTTTACAACAAAAAACACAAATCAGATGACTCACTTGACGAGTATAAGGCAAGGCTTGTGGAAAAATTATATGCACAGAAAGAAGGCATATACTATGAGGACATATTCTTCCCCACAACAAAATGGGATGACACACATACATTGTTGGCTTTGGTAGCACATAATAGGTGGACGATTCATCACATGGATGTGAAGATAACCTCTTTTAATGGAGACTTGAAAGAGAATGTCTACATGTCTCAACCAAAAGGATTTGTTGTGAAGGGTCAAGAATAGAAGGTATGCCAATGTCACATCAAGTATTTGGATGTCCTAAAGAAAACACCTCCCGCATGGTATGAAAGGTTAACTAAGCATATTTTGAAGATCAATTTCAAACATTTTAATCTTGATGATGCAACTTTGTTTGTCAAGAAAGTTTGCAAAACCATTGCATATCTTTTGGTGTATGTAAATGATCTTTTGATAATATGGAACATTGAATCTTATATTGCATCCATAAAGAAAGAATTGAAGAAGGGTTTTGACATGAAAAACATGGGACATATTCACTACTACTTGGGTATTGAAGTAACTCATAATCTAAAGTATGTATTCATTTCCCAAAATAAGTACATTGGAGATCTATTGAGTAATTTTGGCATGACTAATTGTAATCCTCTCTCTACTCCAGTGGAGAAAAATCTAGATATAACATCAAAATAAGGGAATGAATTTGAGGATGAAACTAAATATAGACAACTTATCAAACAATGGAGCAACCTAGACCATCAAATAAAGGTCCAAAGGTACAAGAAGACCCATCTACACCATTACAGAAGCCCCGGGAAGATATTGAAGACCTAGAAAGAGAATTCGTCCCCACTAGTAAAAGATAGAAAATAATAAAGTAATTTGAATACCCAGAATAAGAATTCGGCCCTAGACAGGTGCCCAGATTAGTATAAATACAGGATTGGATCATTTCATTTGGACAATCAAACAACTCCTTATCTTGTGTGCAATAGACAACTGGTAGATGTAGTTGTTGAATTTTCGTTTTTTTGGTATCTTGGTGAGTGTGCCACACTTGGGAAGGATATTCTTGGTTTCTCTTGGTCATCTTATTAAGGTGTTAGGTCTTGGAGATGCTATCCTTGGGGAGGATATTCTTTGTATGGTATTTTGGCCATTGATGGTGATGTACTGGTAATATCTTAGACCAAATTCTTCTATAAGAAAGGTTGTTGGGTTTCCCATGATAAACTCTTATGTTATTGTGTCGTATTCCTATGTCTACTGTGCATGGTTATTATTTCTAGATCTTGTTATTTCCGTTGCAGTACTATAGTTGATATTTTCAGTGGTGAGATCGGAAGAGCAGATTTTGGGGACCAAAATCCTCCCTAAATGGGGAGGTATGATTTGGATTAGATCATTATATTATTTTCCATTTATCTCAATGATTTTAGAGTGGAAAAAATTGGAGGAATCAACTTACAGGGGCATTTTAGTGGCAAGTCTCAGCTTGGAAAATTGGGGTTCAGAACCTTTCGGAGCCATTTTGAGGAATTAAACAGTTTTTTGGGGGGTTCTTGTGTCCAAAAGTTATGCACACCACCTTGAAGGTGTTATACACTCTGATACCTTTCCAATGGTGCATACCATGTGTTAATTAGAGTTTATATGCAAAATTTATGCCTCCCACAAGTTGACCTATTGTGTTGACCACCATGGTACAAGAGGATGCCATGTTAAACCCCATTACTCATGCATATGAGGGATATCCACATGAGGGATTTAAAGAATATTCTAGAATGTTGAAAACCCTACCAAAATTGAGGGTTGAGGAAGTCAAAAACCTATCCCTAGATGGCTATCGAGTTATGTTAAATATTGGGCCACTAGGAAGAGAAGGGGTTCCATTCTATGTTATTGTATTTTGTTCCATAGTAGAGAAGAACAAATGGAAGTGGGAAATTAGAGAGAATAGCAGAGGGTTTTAATGTTATGTAGCGTCCTAATATTCCATAGGTCTCAAGTAACTCTATAGAGAGTACCTTCTCCTTTATACTTGCATTATTTCCATACCAGAGAAAAAAGAGTAGAGCAACCTCACCTTCTAGATGGGTTTTCTCTTGTAAGGGTTTCCCAGAGAAAATATTTTTTTTATATTATGGATGGTGTGTGATTGTACTTTACTATTCTCTATTTTCCATATTTCGTCTATTTCATGCATAAGCAAAAAAAAGTAATTAAATATACTGGAATCTAAAGGAATTTAACCTTCGTAGTGTAGATTCCATTTTTATTTATCATATCCATTGCGACGAACTATTCCAGTGGACTATCCATGGATGTTTACATATCAGAATGAAAATGTAGAGGGTGTTGTATACTTTGCAGATAGATAAAGTCTCAAACCTACAGGAATTGGCACCATTAGGCTCAAATTGTCTGGATTCCTAGATTTTATTTTTCATGATGTTCTTTATCTTCTTGAGTTTCAAAGAAACTATTGTCTTGTGTGCACATTTGACAGTAATTCCCTTTCGTTCACATGATTGATGGAAAAGTTGAAATAAGGAGGTGTTATGACAACATGGTCATCATGATAGGATGGGAGGCTGACAAATTGTTGATGTTGAAAGGGATATGTGTATGGGCATAGAATTTTGTATACCTTTCTCACTTGAAGGTACATTGGCTTTCAGTCTCTTGTGGCATGCTATATTTGGGCACATAAACTATGATAGTGTTTGTATGTTGAATAAAAAAGGTTTTTCTGGTTTTCCTACCATTCAAAAGAATTTGAAGCAATGTTAGGTGTGTATCCTTGGGAAAGAAGCAAGCAACATTTTCATGATTCCACTTCGAGAACATGTAGAAAGCTAGAATTGATATAATTTAATTTGTGTGGCTCCATCAATGTTGCATATAATTTTGGCAATAAATATATCATGACTTTTATTGATGAATACACCAAGATGTGTTGGGTTTATTTGTTGAAGCATAAGTCTCAAGCATTTGAAACATTTCAAAATTTTCATGTATGGATTGAAAATGAAGCACAATCTAGTATTAGCACTCTTTGTATTGATAATTGAAGGGAATGTACCTATAATGAGTTTGAAATATATCTTGGCCAACATGGAATCAAACATCAAACCATGTTTCCATACAATCCTCAGTAGAATGGTGTAGTAGAAAGAATGAACAGGACACTCTTGAATATTGGTCGTTCAATTTTGTTTTTCAAGAATGTGAAGTTGATGTTTTGGGATGATATAGTTCTATGTGCAATGTATGTGTGAAACAAAATTCCATCTAATTCTCTTGAGAAAAAGAATCCTTATGAAATGTGGTATGGCCACATTCCTTCGGTGAGGCATCTTAGGGTCTTTGGTTATGGAAATTGTTGTTCCTTAATTACTAAGGAGAAAAGAAACAAGCTAGGTGCAAGGAGTTGAAATTGCACCTTCTTGGGGTACTCAAATACCACCAAGGCATATCATCTTTATGATGAGGTAAAAAAAATCCATTATTTCTAGAGATGTGTTTTTTTCTTGAATCGACTAAGAATGACAAGACTATTGAGTGTCATCTTGATCATCTAGATAGATTCACCCATGTAAAGACATATCACAAGTTTAATGATGAGATTCCACATATTGATGGGAGGAATCCTTATTTTGGATTGATCTCTGAAATGTCCTTTTGAAGTGCCATCTCCCCCTCATGAAGAAGGTATAGCCACTTCATCATAACAGGGAGTTCAATTGGATGATGTGATTGAGAGGATTGAAAGGTTAAACCTTGATGGGAATTCAGCACCATCTCAATCAGTGGAGCAACCTAGACCATCACATAAAGGTACAAAGTGGATCATAAATACACTTGAAAGTGTTCACCCTGATGAGTTTGGAAAGACAGGAACCATAAGCTCAACAAGAAAAAATAATGGAGGTGATGTAGATAATTCTAGTTCATGAGATGTAAATGATATGGATGTTTCATTTGACTATAAAATGCATTTATCTACTAGCATTGAACCAACTTACTTTGAAGAAGCTACTTCTCATGACGATTGGAAATAATCCATGCAAAAGGAGTATGATGTTCTCATCAAGAATCGGACATGGAAGTTGGTGGATCCTCCATTTGGAACCAAACCAATTTGCTATAGGTGGGTTTACAACAAAAAACACAAATCAGATGACTCACTTGACGAGTATAAGGCAAGGCTTGTGGAAAAATTATATGCACAGAAAGAAGGCATATACTATGAGGACATATTCTTCCCCACAACAAAATGGGATGACACACATACATTGTTGGCTTTGGTAGCACATAATAGGTGGACGATTCATCACATGGATGTGAAGATAACCTCTTTTAATGGAGACTTGAAAGAGAATGTCTACATGTCTCAACCAAAAGGATTTGTTGTGAAGGGTCAAGAATAGAAGGTATGCCAATGTCACATCAAGTATTTGGATGTCCTAAAGAAAACACCTCCCGCATGGTATGAAAGGTTAACTAAGCATATTTTGAAGATCAATTTCAAACATTTTAATCTTGATGATGCAACTTTGTTTGTCAAGAAAGTTTGCAAAACCATTGCATATCTTTTGGTGTATGTAAATGATCTTTTGATAATATGGAACATTGAATCTTATATTGCATCCATAAAGAAAGAATTGAAGAAGGGTTTTGACATGAAAAACATGGGACATATTCACTACTACTTGGGTATTGAAGTAACTCATAATCTAAAGTATGTATTCATTTCCCAAAATAAGTACATTGGAGATCTATTGAGTAATTTTGGCATGACTAATTGTAATCCTCTCTCTACTCCAGTGGAGAAAAATCTAGATATAACATCAAAATAAGGGAATGAATTTGAGGATGAAACTAAATATAGACAACTTATCAAACAATGGAGCAACCTAGACCATCAAATAAAGGTCCAAAGGTACAAGAAGACCCATCTACACCATTACAGAAGCCCCGGGAAGATATTGAAGACCTAGAAAGAGAATTCGTCCCCACTAGTAAAAGATAGAAAATAATAAAGTAATTTGAATACCCAGAATAAGAATTCGGCCCTAGACAGGTGCCCAGATTAGTATAAATACAGGATTGGATCATTTCATTTGGACAATCAAACAACTCCTTATCTTGTGTGCAATAGACAACTGGTAGATGTAGTTGTTGAATTTTCGTTTTTTTGGTATCTTGGTGAGTGTGCCACACTTGGGAAGGATATTCTTGGTTTCTCTTGGTCATCTTATTAAGGTGTTAGGTCTTGGAGATGCTATCCTTGGGGAGGATATTCTTTGTATGGTATTTTGGCCATTGATGGTGATGTACTGGTAATATCTTAGACCAAATTCTTCTATAAGAAAGGTTGTTGGGTTTCCCATGATAAACTCTTATGTTATTGTGTCGTATTCCTATGTCTACTGTGCATGGTTATTATTTCTAGATCTTGTTATTTCCGTTGCAGTACTATAGTTGATATTTTCAGTGTATAGTTATGCTATGATAACTATTGAGATTTGCATTACTATAGTTGATATTTTCAGTGTATAGTTATTCTATGATAACTGTTGAGATTTGCAGTACCATAGTTGATATTTTCAGTGTATATTTATTCTATGATAATTGTTGAGATTTGCAGTACTATAGTTGAGATTTTCGATGTATAATTATTCTATGATAATTGTTGTATGAAAGTGAATCTTGTTATTAAATCATGAGGCGATAATTCTCAGATCTGAGAATAAAAAAAATCAACGAACACCTCATACATGGTATGAAAAGTTAAATAAGCATCTTTTGAAGATCAATTTCAAACATTTTAATCTTGATGATGCAACTTTGTTTTT
>CBVK0100130636.1:0-13970 GCA_900067695.1 Picea abies | reverse complement strand
GGGTATGTGGCTATAGGGGGTTTTATAGGTATTTGGGGGTATAAAAAGGGGTATCTAGTAAAAATAGTGGTTTCATTTATTGGAAAGATGTAATGGGATGAGGGTTCAACAAAAGGATTTTTGGAGGTATTTATCAATAGCTAATGAAATTAGGGGCATTCTTTAATATCTCATGAATGCATCTGCTATGTCATAGGTTCATTGAGTGAAGACCCCGTGGAGTGATACTAGTTAAAAATAAGTTAGAGGGGTGGAAAGAAGTTAAAAAAAGGGTGGGTGGGGGAGTTCAAGGATTATTTTATAAAGTGCAAAAAATGAAATGTACATTACTAATATATTTATAACCCTATAAGTGAAATATGCACTGGTAATATCGTAAGTGCAATAAGCATTTGTACTTCATTTTATTTGTATCATTATTTGAACACCTAAAGAATATGATTCCATTTTATAATGGGATAGAAATTGTAATTATTGTTTTTGGAAAAAAAAATGTACTTATAAATTTAACGTTACATATTTAAAGTAGATTTCACTTTTTTCATGTTAAAAACTAATCCTTGATGCTACCTCTTATTCATTTAATCTCTTTAATATCATGGAACCCTTGTGGATTAACTATAATTCAAAATTGAAATGGTTATAATTATGGAGTACTGATTCCTAATTGGTACAACTACCATCATCAAGGAGGAAAGCTCAATATTCTTGTCCAATTGTTTATCGTTTAAGGGAGGACATAGCTTCTCATTGAGTATTTTTGGACATTCAATGTTCTCTTTCTCTAAAAATTTAATTTTTCAACTATTTTTAGGGGCGTAACCTCCCTAACCCCTCACATAGGTAGAATAATATATTTTCCATGTAATAAATTCTGGCATTAGTTAATAAGGCATATTCAATAATGTGAACAAGACTAATATAAGAAGACATAATGGAAGCTTCCACTTATAGAAATATCTTCCTCTAGAACATTATTTAGAAGATAAAATTCTTATAAACAGGAGTAGAAGGCATGAGAAAGTCTTTCCTTGAGAATTATTGTAATAGATATCTTCTCTGCTAGTGTTTCCCCCTCGAAGAGGTAAGTGAACTTGGATTTATATCAATAAAGGTATCATTATTGGTGTTGCTATTCTCTATATTTTGTTGTTTTGATGGTATTTGTTGCAATATTTTTGTTTCACCTTATCAGAAACCTTTGTAACCCCTGTTAGCACTGAGATTCACCCTCAGATTGAGAGAGGATAATCCCAGTACCCATAAAAAAAGTGTGTATATGTATATTAATGATAAAAGGTCAAATAGAAAAAAACTCAGTATAAGAATGTTTTAAAACAAAAGTCTGGGCTAGCATGCATAAGAAGATGAGGTTTTAATTAACTTCAGTCAGTGGTTTAAGGATAAATGTGAGTAGATAGAAGACTTTGGTGGGAAGGATGAACAAGTCTACTATAAGCATTAGGCCTTCTAGCAACTAGGTGAAGAAAACGATCAGTCACAAGATACTCTTAAAACTAAACTTTAAAACTCTAAAAACATTTACAGTAGCATCCTAATCAAACCTCCATTATAACATAGTTGTAAAATATCATAAGGATCCTCCAATAATGAGCATTCAGAGTAAGAAGAAACAAGATAATGAAAAGAGGTTGACTTCTATTAATCAAAATATCTCATATCCTATTACATAAACTAGAGTATGGCTCTGTTAATAAAAATATTACAAAATAGGGAACATTTCTCAACCATTTGACCCTAACATAACATTTTTCTGATGTATTTATAACAAAAACATAGATAATAGCTTCAGATTTGAGTTGACCTCTCTATCCTAGGATTCTCCATATAACAATCCTAATCTAACATCTATATAGGTGGATCTAACAGACTGCTAAAGCCAAGGAGCCTATTGGTAACAACTCTAACATAAATATTGTCACGAAGTGTTGTCACTTGGGTACATCTCCTCTGCTTATTCTTCCTTCATGATGATTTCATTTCCATCTGTTCTTTTGATTAACTGTACTAGGAAACATCTGTAGTCAAAATCAGATAGTGGCACTGGTCTTTCGGCAGGTTTAACTCAGGGCAGGATTTTATTAGAACAACAGTCTGCCAGACAGTCCTGGGGAGAATCACCATTCATTACAAACATGAATAAGTGGAATTGATGTACAATGGGGAGAAGGAACAAGTTAATGCGATAAGGTGGATGGTCTACAGAGATAGATGGTGCACGATGAGAGGAGAAGAAAGATATGCAAGAGGTAATGTGTAGGGAGTGGAAAATAGGTGACATGTGATGAGAGGAGGAGTAGATACAAGGTAGGGTGAGTGGAAGACATGTGTAGGTGGGAGCATGAGTGGTATTGGAGAGAGGGGCGAGTAGGATTTCGGAAGGGGGGCGAGGTGGTAAGAGAAAATAGGAAGGGAGGGTCTGAAATGATGAGGAGGTGCCACGTATGTCAGGCCCAAGGCGGTGAAAACCGACCTTTGGACACCCCCCGCCCACCTTTAAAGGTAGAAAGGTTGAGGGGGTCCGAAATATGCCGAGGACCATCCAATATGGAAGATGAAGATGTCATTGATGAAACCTATGAGGGATTTAATCCTTACACATCCGCTAACAACTTAGGAAAAAAATAAATGCCTGCCAAATTAGAACTCCCCTAACCATATCTAGTGATGGCGCTAATTTCACGGAGAATGAATTATCTCCCAAAGTGAATTTCTATTGGATCTGACATGGAAGTCTCTTGTCACTTTGACATTTTAGAGTTTGGGGGCTTCTTCATGCATAGTTTTCATCACTCTCGGAGTAGTATGGTCCTAGAGTGACGTGGTGGCCTGAAGACATATGATGTCATAGTTGCTGACATGTCACAAAAAGTGAATGACACATGTCACTCAAAAATGAATAGATGATGTGTCCAAAGGTGCCTGAACTGAGTGCCATGTGTCAGCACTGGATGAATGCCATGTGTCTCTAACAAATAAGTGTCAAGTGTCCTCGGTGGATGAGTACCACATGCCTTCAACACTTTGGGGTTCAGGAGTTCTTTGAATGTGAAGTATGAAAACCCCCAAAGTGGTATGGGCCCGAAGTGACGTGTCACTTCGGTGCTTCGAGGTTCGAGAGTTCTCTTGATGTTAAAACCTGTGAAAATGTGACACTCCAAGTGCACGAAAGTCATCGATCTGAGTGGCATGTTCGATCTCTGACGTTGAAAAATGAACTTGTATGTTTGCTTGTATTTCAAGCCCGAAATGGACTTGTCTTGAAATTATTCCTTTTTCTGTGGAAGTTAACTATGCATACAAAGGACTTGGTGGACCTATTGCATGCTCAATTAGTGGAAAACAAAAATTGAAATGACCTTTTGACGCCTACAATTATATGTGTTAACAACCGCTATTGGTACCCCTTCAAGTAGTATTGCATCATACATAATATATACACATCCATCACTCCCATGTACCATCAAGCATGTCAGGAGTCCTCTAGATATTCTCTAGTACCTAGGTAATTAGGTAGTATGGATAAGGGTATGATCAATCCTCCTTAGTTGGTTCCTTGAGATATTGGTTCGAGTACTATTGTTCGACCTCGCATGTATATCAAAGAGATATTGAAAACATAAAACACTTGTCTATTGGAACCCTTAAATCCCTAACCATTGAGAATGGAACATAACTGAAAAGGAATATAAGGACTATCTTGTTGCGCAACCCTGCCTCCTACATTATGGTTGTGAAATTCCTACACAATTTTTCCTATTAACAAATTGGGAATTTAGTCATTTTAGTCATCTTCAGGCCTTAGTATAACTCTGCAGGAGTAGAAAAACAAGTATAGTGGTCCCGTCGACACCATTATTTGGGACTTGTCCCATTGGATTCCTCTCTTTTCCATGCTCATCGTGTTACCTATATTTTTTATGCCTTTTGTTCTTGTAGACCCAACCCCCTTCCTAACACCCATATTTTCCACTTATCCCATTGGCTTCCTCTTGTCTCTCTAATATCATTGGTATATATCACTTAGAATCTCTTTTTCAGTGGACCCAATCCTCCCAGGAACCCCTACTTCCCAAATGGACACCACTCAAAACCAATACTTCCAAGATGAAACCAAATAGAACAAGGAGAACATCTAGAAATTAACTTCCAACATGGCTTCTACCAATTCCAAATTTGAATTCTTTTAGGACCAATTCATTGACGGATTTGACAAATTCACAAGAGAATTTGAAACCATCAAAGCCACTCTCAACTAGTTGTTGAACCGATCCCAAGGCCCTCCATTATATGACCAACCGTCACACTTAGATGGTTTCAAATCCTCCCATACTATGGCCTTTCATTCCAAATCCTTTCATCATGACCCCCATATTCCCTGAGTTGAGGTCAATAAATTTGATGGCTCTGATCCGATGAGTTGGGTCACTCGAATGGAGAATTATTTTTCTTTGTATGGAATTACTGATGAGTTGGCCAAACTTTGTTATGGTGTTCTCTATTAGGATCTTGAATGTTGGTAATGGTGTAAAAATGCACGCTAGGGGTATGTTGGTTGGACAAAATTTATTGCAGATCTTTATGAATGCTTTAACATAGAAAAACACCATTTAGGTCATTTGATCAAGTGGAAATAGTCAAGCACAGTGGAATACTTTATACCATCATTTTAGCACTTGAATTTCAGAACATAGGGCATGTTCAATGCCTTCTTCAGAGAGTGATTTATCAGTGGCATAAAAGATGAAATTTGTGCCCAGGTCCTCATGAATTGCCCCCAAAATCGGTTGGAAGCTAGTAAATGCACCAAAGAAGCAAAACATATTGTCTCTGCAAAAAAAATAAAACTATCCTTTATTCCTTTTCCTATACCCACCAATCCCACCCCTCCTACTACTCCTCTCAAGATTCAAAAATTAACTAGGTAACAAATGGTTAAACACCAACTCAAGGGCCTTTGTTATAATTTTGATTATAAATATTTTCTAGGGTATAAGTGAAAAGAACATAAGCATTTTACGACTATTTATGAGGATGTTTGTGATGGGTATTTTTATGTTTCCCTTCATTAAGAGATACCAAAGAAGATGATCCTACTTCATTGTGTGACCCTACTAAAGTTGAACCACTAATTTCACTAAACACCTTCATTGTATTCTTTGCTCTGCAAACCCTCAAGTAAATTGGCTACATTAAACATAGAAAAATCATCATCCTACTTGAAAGTGGAAACACCCATAATTTTATTCATCACTACATTTCCCAATAAGTCAATTGTTATATCCATGCAGTCAATAATTTTCAGCTCATGATTTTCAATGGTGGTTCCATGAAATGTGGGGGGTGTTGAGAAAATGTGCACCTATAAATTGGTCAGTACCATATGAAATATCATATGTTTTCCATATACATGGGAAGTTGTGGCATAATATCAGTTGTTGAATGGTTGCACACTCTCGACCCCATTACCATGGATTTTAAGGACCTCACCTTGAAATTCCAACATTATGGACAATATTATAAGTTCCAAGGAATCACAACATGATCACCTGAGATCATCAACTCCCACTGAATGTAAATGCTACTAAAAAAAGGTCATTCTGGCATTAATTGCCAACTCCATTCTATTCAATCCGTTGATATACCCTTTGTGCATCCTGACCTCCAATTGATAATATCTTGATACCAAGATATTTTTAACACTCTCCATGGCCTTTCCCCTTCCATTAGAATCCATGATAATTCCATTCCTCTATTCTCCAACAATATTTCTGCCAATGTTATCCCTTAGCACCATCCCTCTTCCCAAAAAAATGAATTTGAGAAAATATTTCAAGAGTTGCTAGAAGCGGGTGTTATCCATCTGAGTACCAACCCTTATTCTTCTCTAGTAGTCATGGTACTCAATAAATAAGTAACTTGGCAAATGTTTCCTACTTTTCATGTCCTCAACAAAATCAAAATCAAGGACAAATTTCCCATCCCTATCATTGATGACCTTTTGGATGAAATGAGTGGTTTTTAGTACTTTACTAAACTTGATCTATATTCTGGCTACTACCATGTAATAACCCATTTATAATCCATAGTTTGATTAATTATTATGTAAATATAATATGAGGCTATGGACAAATTATGTAATATGTGAATTGTATTTCAATGTTTTAATAATAAAATGTGATTCCAACTGCTAAGGGGACACAGACAAGAGATGGGGGTTGAATTAATCCACAAGAGAGGGTAGTGTCTAGGATAATGGCCAAGAGAGGTCCAAGGAGGAAATTACCCAGTTTTATAGACTCAACCCATTTTCCTAAATCTGCTACTGTATGTGAAGCTTTCTATGTTTGATTAAGTGTTCCCAAAGCCAATAATTGAATACATGTAAGAGGGCAAGTGCGAGTGGTCATATATTTTTGATTCAGCGTTTTCAAATCCAATCATTGAATACATGTACGAGGGTAGGTGTGAGTGGTCACATCCTAAAGTTATTGGGAACATGGGGTTGAGTACAATCCCCTAAGAGAAGTAACAACCATTTGAACATATTGAGGGGAGTCAAGTCTGTGCAGGGGAAGTGAATGGGGGAGGTCGACGCTAGTGTGGTGAAGTCTATAGCAGAAGTATGGAGTATAATTGGAGTGAATTGGAGCTGGAGAACGGAAGAGGTTGGTTGTCAGGATGGAAGAGTGAAATCCATCATGATTTTCACCAAAAACAAAAGTGTGTTTTTGGTTTGTTGATAGTTTTTCTAGCAACAGTTTCCCTTGAGTTCCCAGCTGAGAGATTCCTAGTTTCCTATGCTAGAGAGACCTTGATAAATGAATGGATCATTCCTTGGGTTAGCCTTGATAAATTTATGGTATATCCTTTGGGTTCTCCTTGATAAATGGATGTTACATCCCTTGGGTTAACATTTATAAAATAATGGTGCATTCCTTGGGTTGGTCAGATCAAGCGGAAGAGAGTTGGTGGAAAAGTCGAGATAGTTGTAGGAGAATATCAGTTGGGTTGAAAGATTTATGAGTTGTGAGTGGACTATGAGTGACCACCCTATTTTGTGGATTTTTAGCCTCAACTCAGGGGTTACTGACTATTGGGACTTGGAACAATCAATATATGGTTGGTTGGAACGTCCGTCCCAGGAAGCTAGTTGCATGATTCTTGTTTAAGATATGTGTTTTTTCTTGTACTAAGATATTTACATGTGTCATGGATGTGCATGAACTCTACGTGAATGAGAATGACTTACATGTTTTTGTAATGAATGGTTTAGTTGTATCTCATGTTGATTATTAGCATGTTTCATATGCATATGTTTTATGGTTATTGTTGTAGCTAAATCTATTATAAATTGTAGATGTAGGCTATGGGAAAAAGGATAACAACAAAGGAATGGATTTAATTAGAAGTAGTTTCATGTTATGTGTATTCAAAGTGTATTATTTCTTAGCTGGAGTCTAGGAATGTTAATAAAATGGTATCAGAGATGATAAGACAAAAATGTTGTGTGGTACCATCTATGGTGGTTGGGTACATTACAACGTGGTATCAGAGCCTAGTTTTCAACATTGAGCCTGGATGGGTCAATTAAGTGGAACGAAGAAGTGAAAATTACATATTTTTCAAGAGTAATTTTGATAACATGTCAGGAAGGGTTCATTTGAAAATTGTTTGACAAAATGTTTATGGTGTTCCATGGTGAAATTGGATGAAATTGAGCAAAATCCCCAAGTTCATGTAGCTAAATAATGGCAATTTCTAAGTGAAAGAGTCGAATTAGAAAAGAAGTGAACAAATGTTTATGTATAGGTATTTTTTTGGTTTTTTTGAGCTTATAATAAGATCTCTATTGATGACCCAAGAAGGAATTTCATTTTTGGGTTAATATGAGCATTTTTGGGTTTTTGGAAAATAGGCAAAATTGGAAATATTTTGGTATTTTTTCGTACGTTGATGTCAGCATGACGTGGGAAGGGCGATGCATCAATTGGAATGGTGGTAGGTGACATGTAATTCCATGGTGGAAGGTACACAGAGGAAGAAAGTTAGAAAAACGACTAAGTGTTGGGACTTATTATGAGTCTGTGAGTCTGTGAGTCCGCAAAGTTAAAAAATGACTAAGTGTTGAGACTTTTTAGATGGACTTATGAAATAAAAGTTATAAGATTATGATTTTGTGAGTCTGCAAGTCCACAAGTCCAAAGAATTGGAAAATGACTAAGTGTTGGAACGTTTCAGATGAACTTATGAAAGAAAAATTATAATATTGTGAGTCTATGAGTTTGGAAGTCCACAAGTCCGAAGAAGTGGAAAATGACTAAATGTTGGAACTTTCTGGACAAACTTATGAAAGAAAAGTTATAAGATTGTGAGTCTGTAAGTTTGTGAGTCCACGATTCCAAATAAGTCAAAAAATGACTAAGTGTTGAGACTTTTCAGACAAACTTATGAAAGAAAAGTTATAATATTGTGAGTCCACAAGCCTGAAGAAGTGGAAAAATGGCTAAGTGTTGAGACTTTTCGGATGGACTTATGAAAGGGAGAATTACACATTCATGAGTATGCAAGTCTGTGAGTTTGTGAGTTCGAATAGATGGAAAAATAATATAAGTGTTGAAACTTTTCGAGTGAACTTATGAAAGAAAGAATTCTAATACAGTATGGGAACACAATTGTACATAATTTCATGTATCTTCTTAATTATTTTAGCCTAACAAATTGTGTTGGTTTCACATATTGTAGAATTAGAAGTACAGAAAGGAACTCGGTTCCTATATGAGGACTAAAGTCATGGAATATGCTCAAGGGTCTTACATTCATGGGGAAGAGTTCACAGGTCTGCATATCAACATGGGGAATGATGAGGTAGAGTCAAATGGAAGAAGAGATAGGAAAGATCATGTCACTATGAGAAGTTTTCATAGGGAAGTGAGGAGTTACAAGGTTGATAATGAAAGGATTATAAAGGATCAAGAAGAGATACTTCAGAGTTTAAATATGTTGCATAATAAAGTTAACAAGGATTCTGGCACCAAGCAAGAAGCTAGTGATAGACAACTATCAACCTCTAGATCCCACAACAAAAGGGGTGATCATGGATATGATAGGAAATAAAGAAGCATGAGCAGGCTCCATTATTCTCCATGGAATTTGACTAGAATAACTCATGCAAGTTCAAGACTAGGAAGCAACCCAAGTGTGTCTCTTGTTTGGAGGAAAAGGAGAAGGCATGAGGCAGACATCTTGCAAGGTGAACTCAGGAAAATAAAGACACCTGCTTTCAATGGTGGGAACAAGAAAGGAGATTAGGTAGAGGCTTGGCTATTGGAAATGAAAAAATATTTCCAACTACATGACTACACATCCCAGGTAGAAGTTAGGATTGCCACCTACCACTTGCAAGGAAAGGCATCCATGTGGTGGGATCAACTTAAGAAAGCTAAGAACATTGATGAGAAGAGAATATCATGGAGGAAGTTCAAAGGATATTTCCAAGAGAAATATTTGTCTAAGAATTACTATAATAGAAATATGAAAGAGTTCTTTGAAATCAAGATGGGAACCATGACAATTGAGAAATATGAGAAGCGGTTCTTTGAATTGTTGAAGTATGTTGACTTCATCAAGGATGAGAAGGTTAAGATACAAAGGTTTATAAGTTGGTTACCCTTCTTCTATAGTGACAAGATTCAATATGACAACCCCAAGACCTTGGAGGAAACCATAAGGAGAGAAAGACACCTTTATGAGTAGAGCAAAGGAAGGTCAGTGTTCTAAAAGGCTTGGAATGACAAAATGAAAGAGAAAAAGGATCAGAGGTAGAAAGGTTTTAAGCCACCATTTTTCAGAAATAACTCCTAAGCGAGTCAACAAGTCTAGGAAACCCAAAATGATCAAAAGGATGTGGATTCATTTGGGAAAATGCAAAGGCAACAACCTATTCAATGTTGGGGATGTGGGGGAAATCACCTATATAGGTATTTCCCTCATAAAGGAGAAAGAATGAGGACTACCTACAACATTCAGGAGGTTGAAACCATGGAAGACATGGGATGAAGTATGCCAAGTATTTATGCATCCTTGGACAACAAGTATGCATAATATCAATCCCCCATGATCTAAGTGGAAGGTAAGATTCATAACTAGCCGGTAACAATTTTAATTTACTCTAGAGCTAGACATAGTTACATAAATTCCAACATTGTTGAAATATTTCACTTACAAAGAAGTAAGTATAAGAAATATTGGTTAGTTCAGTTAGCCACGGGGGATAAGAGGAAGATCAATGATTTGGTTAAATATTGTCAAATAGACATGAATTGACTCAACATGAAGGTAGATGTAAACATCATACCATTGGGCTCATATGACTTTATAATTGGCATGGATTGGTTGGAAAATCATCATGTTGTCCTAGACTGTTACAAAAAGATAATAACACGTCTCGATGAGGAAGGGTGGCAAGGAAATATTCAATTCATTCTAAGAGTTGTAGTTGTTAGAGAGATTTCAGCTATGCAGCTGAAAAAGAGCTTCAAGAAGGGATATCAGGTGTTTGCAGCCCATAAGGAAGAGGAAACCAAAGCTAAAGTGGCAAGCATTGAAGACCATCTAGACTTCATGGATTTTGAATATGTTTTTAGAGAAGTCACATGATTTCCCCAAAGAGAGACATTGATTTCTCTATCGATTTGGTGCCAAGCATTTCCCTAGTGTCTAAGACACCATACATAATGGGTACACTAGAATTGAAGGAGTTGCAGATGCAACTTGAAGATTTAAAAAAAAAAGGTTATATATGCCCAAGTGTTTCACCTTGGGGAGCCCCAGTTCTGTTTATGAAGAAGAAGGATGGAATCTTAAGGATATGTATTGATTTTAGGAAACTTAGTAAGGTTACCATAAACAATAAGTATCCTTTACCAAGAATTTATGATTTGTTTGATTAGTTGAAGGGTGCAAGAATATTTTCAAAGATTGACTTGAGATTAGGATATCATCAAGTAAGGATAAGGGAAGAAGACATCGAAAAGAAAACATTCAAAACAAGATATGGGAAGTATGAATTCACGGTAGTGCCATTTGGACTATCAAATGCCCCAACATTTTTTATGTGTTTGATGAATGGAGTGATCAGGGAGTACCTAGAAAAGTTTGTGATTGTGTTCCTAGATGATATACTCATGTATTCCAAATCATAAGAGGAAAATGAGAAACATTTAAGAATGGTGTTACAAGTTTTGAGAGAACATATTATATGTTGAGCTAAGTAAGTGCATCTTTTACCAAACGATGATTTACTACTTGGGCATATAATATCCTCAAAAAGGATAGAAGTGGATTATGAGATGATAGAGGCCCTTAGAGGATGGACAACACCAAAGAACGTGATAGAGGTCATATCATTCATGGGTCTTTCTAGTTATTATTGAATATTCATAAACAGTTTTTCAAAGATTGCAAGTCCAATCACTTCTTTGCAAAAGAAGGGTGTGAAGTTGGAATGGACTTCCAAGTGTGAAGATAGTTTCCAACAATTGAAAAGAATATTGACAAGTTCTCCAATATTAAAGATTGCAGATCCAAACGAAGAGTTTGTTGTGTGCACCGATGCATGCAAGGAAGGGATTGGTGGAGTCCTTAGTCAAAAGGATCATGTGGTATGTTATGAGTCCCGAAAATTAAAAGAGCATGAGAGGAATTATGCTACCCGTGACATGGAGTTAGAATCCATTGTACATGCATTGAAAATTTGGATGAATTACCTTGTGGGTATGAAATTAGAGCTAAAGACAAACCATTGTGGTATGAAGCATTTGTTTGGACATCCAACACTAAATGCTAGGAAAAGTAGATGGATGGAATTTCTGAGTGAATATGACTTCGAAATTAAGCACATGAAGGGAAAGGAAAATCAAGTGGTCGATTCACTTAGTAGGAGAGCTCATGAAGTTCATGTTGCAACCATTAACATGCACGAGATATATCTTAAAGACAAAATCGTTGCAACAGAAAATTCAGATCAAAATTATTTAAAAATAAAAGAGACATTACAACAAGGAAATCTTGAGTAGAAATTTAATTATTATGAACTGAAATAAGATGGAATTATCATGTACAAAGATAAGGTGTATGTGTTGAATTACAGTGAGCTGAAAAATGCAGTGTTGAAGGAGATGCACAATGTGCCATATGTTGGGCACCGAGGCTATCAGAAGACAATTGCAATAGTAAGAAGCCAATATTTTTGCCCAAGAATGAAGAAAGAAGTGTCTAATTACATAGTCAGGTGTCTAGAATGCCAAAACGTAAATACAACATATAGACACCCGATGATTTTGCTACAACCATTACCCATTCTTGAATGGAAGTGGGAAGTTGTCTTAGTTTATTTTTTTACTGAGATTTCGATAACAGTGAAGCAACATGATTCCATCATGGTGGTGGTGGATGAGTTGACTAAAGAAGCACATTTCATTGCAGTAAAGACTACTCACAAGGAAAAAAATATTGTGGATATCTATATTAGAGAAGTTTCTACATTACATGGAGTGCCTAAGGAAATAGTTTCAAACAGAGATCAAAATTTAATTCCAAATTTTGGAAGGGTTTGTTCAAAGGATTGGAAAAAATTTAAATATTAGTACAATTTATCATCCAGAGTCCGATGGGAAAAAAAAAAGGACTAATAGAATAATTGAAGACATGATTAGAATGTATTTGATGGATCAACCATCAAAGTCAGAAGATTATATCCATTTAGTTGAATTTTCCTACAACAATGGGTATCACGCCTCCTTGAAAATGAGTCCATTTGAGGCATTGTATGGCACAAAATGTAACACCCCGGTGAGCTAGAATATTCCAATAGATAGAGTAGTTGTTGGGTCATAATTTCTAAAAGAAATGGAAGATCGGATGGCAAGGATGAAGAAGAATTTGAAGGCTTCCCAGGGTAGGAAGAAAAGTTATGCAGATAGGAACATAGTTTTTAGATATTTCAAAGTGGGAGAACATGTGTTTTTCAAAGTGAAGGAAAATACAAGTTCACTAATATTAGGAAGTTTCCTGAAGTTGGCAGCAATATACCATGGTCCATTTGAAATATTAGAAAATATAGGTCCAATTTCATACATGATTTACTTACCTGTATTAGTGCGTATTCATAATTTATTTCATGTATCATTACTTAAAAAGTACGTACCTGATGCTAATCATGTAATTAATTGGAATGTGATCCAGGTGGAACCAGTACACATCTTGGACCAGAAATTCAAGATGATCAGGAATAAAACCATAGGGATGGTAAAGTTTCAATGGGCCTACTACGGTATTGAAGATGCTACATGGGAACATGAAGAGAACATGTGGGCAAAATACCCGCAAACTTTTGACAATTTTGAAGAAGAAAGAATGCAAGACTCCATTTTGAGCAACTAGAGTTCCAAAACCACATATTAGAGTTTTGGAAAACTGCACTGGGACCTTAATAAATATATGAAACATCCCTTAGGTATCCCTGATAAATGAATGGTGCATTCCTTGGGTTGATGAGTTGAGAGGAACATGAGATTTGTGTTGGAGTTATTGTTGAGCTGTTAAATAGCATAAATTTTATTTCTGAGTATTGTAGTGTTAATTTGCATATATGTATATTGGCATAGAGTGCATTGAGTATGTTAAGCCCTAAATAGTGGCTCATTACCCCTTAATTGGGGCATATTACATTAGTAATGTTATTTTATTTATGTCGACTTTAATCCATTAGTTGTAATTATACCTCCTAGTCTCCTATATATACCAAGGAGACATTTTCATTTGGAATAATTTTGTAATTGAACATTTTATGTGGGCATAAGGAGGTTACCCCCTTGAAGAGGATTATTATCTAAATTTTTCTCTTTTTCAAGGCATTGAGTACTTATTCTGAGGTTTTTCTATGCTAT
>CBVK0100130624.1:0-10978 GCA_900067695.1 Picea abies | reverse complement strand
ATATATATTTTTCCACCTATGTTATAAGAACCAACGCGTGGTCTGATGGTTGGGCAGATTATGTTAAAGTGTTTACCGGAGGGGAGGTCCGGGGGTCAAACCCCGCGACCTCCATATAAATTTTGATAAACCAAATAGTCAAACCCAGGGTGCCATGTGGCAGCCCTTGATTGGGCCACGTGGCACCCTTCCATTCGCCCAAGAAGATGCCACGTGTCACCATACGACTCGTCCAGCTGTCAACCATTAAATGCCTGCCACGTGTCGCAACTTGGTTTGCCAACTGACAACTAATCACCAACCGCCACATCATCCCGGGCCACATCGGATGCTGACGTCAGCATGTGCCACGTGTCACCCTTCCAGTGGTGACACGTGTCACCTCCCAATTGGTCCAACCGTACGCTGAAAGTGCCAAAATGCATGACACGTGTCACACCCAGGAGCTTCCATGTGTCCTGTACGGACATGCCACGTAAGTTGTACAGTCCTGCCACGTGTCCTGTATGGACTGTACGGATAGGTACAGTCAGCATCAAATTTTTACTTGTTTGGCTCGGCGAACATACCTCGATAACTTCTCCATACGGACTCCGTTTGTGAAAATAAATATACCGCCGGAATCAGGAGAACGAGACGGACACAATGGGACTATTTTTGTTGCATTCCGAGCACTTTGAAAATTGAGCAAATTTTAGACCCCTGGTCCAGATTCTGATCAATTGTGGTACGAATCTACAATATGAAAATAGATGTGCTAAAGTATAACATAATGAGACACTATTTTCTTATCAATCATTGATATATACCATTAAAAAATGGAATACAACCCACCGATAATGATAATGGGCGTCAAGGTACCTAGCACAATCTAACAAGTGTGAATAGGGGGATTGATATCGAACACCGAATAGAATCTATTGATCAAGGAACATTAATGTATTCCAACTTTAAATAGAAAGGGATCCTTCCACTAATGACTATAATCCCAAAGGTACTAATAATGACTTTAGATCCTTGTCTGAGAGTAAGATGTGTTGAAGTTGATAAGAAGAGATTTGATGGAAGGAGGGAATTAAGGCATCCCCCATCAACCAACACAAGGAATAGTAGAAATCCAAATATTTGGAAGGAATCAGATGAAATATTGAAAGGACCAATATGACGTATGTCTCGCCCATGCACTAGACATAAATAACACATGAAAGAGACCCTATGAATAGAATCCAATAATGAAGACTGCTGAAAAATCTGGGGAAACGACTAATGGGGACAAATGGAATCTAAGGTACTACATGAATCCTATTGTGTGAATAACATTCTTTTCGTTTAACACAGGGTAAACCACTTAGTCAACGACCAATAATGGATGTCATTTGCTAAGAAAAAGGTCACTTAGCAATGTTGTAAATAGAACCAGGGTGCTACTCTAGATCAAATTCTTAGAGAAAATTGTAGTAGTCAATAATATCTTAACCCTCCAACACAAAGTCAATGGGGACCTTCCTTACTAGCAAGAGTATAGGAAAAATAGACTTTTTATTATGAGATTTACTTGACATACGAGAACAATGAATTGCAAAGCTAGGAATTTTGCGGAATGGTCAACACAGAATAAGAATTCCTTTGAACAAGAAAATGAAACAATACGTGACTTAGACAACATGGATTGAAAATGAACATTGACATAATTATGTGATGTAGGAGGCAACAAAAGGCTCTCCATATTCATTGGAAGAATAAGAAGTTGGAGGAGTAAGAAATCTATGTAACTGGTTCATTTTCCTAAAGTCATACTAACCCAAATTATTGATACTAGACTCAATATTTTGTGCTTTGTTTAGAGGAAACTCTACCACTTATAATAATGGTAAACAAGACTCACTCCCACACTTTTTTTTTTCAATTTATTTTATTTTTCTTTTTCATATTATGAAATCTTGAAAAAGAGTAAAATAATGCTAAATAAAATGGAATAAATGAGTGTTGCGGACAAGAAAACTAGTTCCAAGTGTAAGGAACATATCTATGCTTAATGAAAGGAAGCACATGTGGGATATGGACACTCAAGGGAATGTTTCCTACAGAGATTTAGTTTTCAATTCGCAAAGGAAATAAATGTAAAGGATAGAAACCGATGAGAATGCATAAGCAAAAGGATAAACAACATCAAGCTGAAGCTGACATTATACTCAAGAGAGAAAGAAGTGGAATGCAATGTAGTATCACAACTTAACACATAAATAAGAAATCCCCACAGGTAATGGCTAGAAAAATCATGAGAATAGTATATGAGGCTTCAATGCAAAGTCATGATGGGACTAAACAGGGTTCCCAAGCCTCTAAAATTACTTCACCATGGGATCCAAACCATGAACATGATTTTAACTAGGGAACCGATGAATGGCAGGCTCTACCACATTAATTACAACACTTATAAAAAGCAAAGAAGGTTCCATGTCATAACTCAGTGGGGTTAATCCTAATTCCAAATTAACTAGGAAACAGATAATACAAAAATGCAAGGAGGGAAAATTATAACCTATATGTTGGTTTCCAGATCATTACCTTTTAGAAATGATCGACATGATAAAAAAGAAACCAAAGGAAATGTCTCCAAAGTATTGTATATATGACTAAAAACACTCACCCAAAAGTTAATAAATCTAATATAGAAACCTCTGATAATAACATCTATGGAATAAAAAACTTGAAAACAAGAAACCATAAAAGTACAATATGTACAAAGCACTACACAATGTTATAGATAATGCATAGTAGAGCCCATTGCTAGGCTCAATCCAAGGGTTTATTTGGTAACCAAATTATAAATCTTCTAGTCTAGGAAGAGGTCGAGAATTCGTCATCATAGCTTCAATGATAGCCTCATCTGAAGAAAATTCAACATCCAAAAAATTGGGACTCGATGACACGCACATACTAGAGAACAAGGTCTCACAAACAGTAAGATTAGACTTGAGAGGAAATGCCAAATTACTCTGGATAATAGGGGGAATCAATGGATCGCATGGCCCCATTGGATAAATTGGCTGATCATTTTCCTAGAACTTTTATTGAAAAGGAAAACATGACTATAAATATTCATTTTCAGAAGAAATTGAACACTAAGGATAAGACACCACATAATTCAATTGTGGCAGGGAAGAGTGTACTCGAACACTAGGAACATACAAAGGGGAAATATGAGATAAAATAGAATTAGGATGGTGATTATTAGATGAAAGATAATCAACAGTGATAATTCTTTTGTTGTGAGGTAAATGAATCACACGAAAGAGTGTAGACACAACAACATTCATCACATATATATAATCACACCCAAGAAGCATGTTGAATTATAAAGGGCCTGACACCACTAAAATATTGACTAGGATATTCTTACCACCTAACGTGATAGGAAAATAAGGAATAATCCCCGAACATTGACTAGGTCTTCGACTGAAATCACATCAAAAAAAAAAAACTCACTGGTAGCTCACACAGTCTTAGAGAACCCAAATATTTCCAAGCCAAGGAGGATAAAATACCTAGAGAGGAAATCCTTCATCTACAATACAATGGAAAATTCCCATTGAATTAACTATAACCATTATCGGGAAATGTGCAAAAGAAGGAAGGAGAGGATTAAAAATATCATTCCAATAAAAGGAAACCATCCTATGACTTGGAGGGAGCATACTCAAAGAGAGTGGAATGCCCACTTGCTCATAAGGTATTGAACAAGAAATGATAAACACATAGTTGAAAGATGCATCACTTCCCAAAATAAGAGTAGGATTTAAGGAAGATTGCATTGGCACAATCACTGATCCAGGTGGATATTCTTGGCCACCCACCTATTCCACTGGCTCAAAATTTTCCATTTTGGAATTTTTTATTACAGTTTTTCGGGTCCCAAACTTTTGGGGTTGTTTTGAGTCCCTAAATTATGTTTTTTTGGCTCGATAGTGCCTAACATATAGATGAAGGTAGATACTAATAATAATTGAATATTGTTGGCACCAGGCCGAAGTGGAGAGAAGGACGATCATGGGAAAGAAAGCATGCAGGAAACCGAAGTGACAAATGGCAAAAGATCAACACTCACAAATGAAAGAAAGCGTCCACAGAGAGAAGCAACAGTTGGAGGAAGAACAACACATGCATGGGAGAAAAACCTATCATAAGAAGGGTTAGGGTTTTGGTAATATTCTATAAGTGGCTGAAGACCCTAAAATGTATAAATATAGATACAAAAGAATCATATGTGGTGGTTGTTGTTGTTGTTGTTGTTGTTGTTGTCATTGTTGATTTTATGTTAGTTCTTAGGAAGTTTGTGATTGTTACTAAGTGATTTTTCCGAGTATTGTTGTTGGCAATACGTGAGGGGTTTGAATTGTATGAACTGAGTTTTGTAAGATACTGATCAAGAAAAATATGAGGGAAGGTAGATTTGAGGATTAGACCGCAGGCTGTAGAGCCTGGTGATATCTAGTTCACCTCACATAGATCTTACCCACTTTTGCAGAGAACTATAAGCACGTGGCACAGGGAGATCAAGAACTACTATAATAAAAGAGACAAGAGACAAATATTTGTGGACGTAGCCTAGGAGGGGTGAACCATGGTAACATCTGTGTAATGTGTTGAATGTTTTCATATCTTTAAATTCTTTCAAGCAATAGATGACTATGATTGATGAATAGCGAAACACATTATTAGAATTTGCTTATATTTTGAGTTAGATGCATGCGATTCCTGGGAATAAGTAGATTACAGTAACAGTTCACAGAACAGGGCCTTAATCAAGAAACACTTTATCTCCTACTCTGTCCTAGGCTGTAAACACCCGAGTCTTACAATCAACCATCCTTAGCTATCTCAGGTGAGACTGCATAGTACCTTTCAGGCACTGCATTTCCTTCTAGTTTACCAGGAGGGTTGATAGTTAGAGGCTTTGTTGGAACCCCGAATGACATGAACCCTGGGTCAATAACTCAGATAACCTGAGAAGGGAGTCAATGAAACCAACAAATGGTTTCATTGCCATATTAAGAGGAAAAAGATAGGACTAAGTAAGTTAAATGATGCCTTCTTACATGACCCATTCCCCACACCATTCACTGATGAAGTACTCAAGAACATAGGAGGACACAAAGCCTACTCATTCACCGATGGATTCTAAGGATATCATCAGATTAAGATAGCACAAGAGGATAGACACAAGACCACATTTGTGATAGAATGGGGATCTTATTGGTACACAGTCATGCCATTCGGATTGAAGAATGCACCTGCGATATTCTCTAGAGTGGTCATCACAGCATTTAAGGAATTCATCCACCAATTTCACGAAGTATACCTGGATGACTGGACAATTTATATCCTGTTAAAAAACCATGTGGAAGTTTTACGACTGATGTTAGAACGATGCAGACAGTTCCATATATCACTGAATATCAAAAAATGCATATTTGGAACACCATTTGGGATACTACTGGGACACATAGTATGAAAATAGGGTTTATTAATGGATCCAACCAAAATTGCAGTCATTGTTAACCTACCAGCACCAAAAACAGTCTACTAACTAAGAGCAACATTAGGACATATGGGATACTACAGGAAATTCATCAAAGGCTACGCTCAGATTACAACACCTATGAAAAAAATATTAAGGAAGGATACCAAGTATCAATGGAATGATGAGTTCCAACATGGTTTGGATACCCTGAAGGAAAATGAGGTCACCACACCAATATTGGTATTTCCAGACTGGGAGAAGACATTCCGTGTACATGTAGATGCATTAGCAATAGCACTTTGAGCTATTTTAGCACAACCAGGAGCAGGAGACTTGGATCACCCGATAACATTTGTAAGCAGGAAATTATCATACTCAGAACAAAATTATAACACGACGGATGAGAAGGCTTAGCTATGGTTTACGCACTATAGAAATACAAACATTACCTATTGGGAAAACACTTTAAGATGTTTACAAATCACTCAACCCTAAAATACCTAGTTAACAATCCAGTGTTGGGGGGGATAATATGTCGATGGTTACTGCTATTTCAAGAATTTGACTTTGAGGTAATAGTCAAACCAGGGAAACTGAATGCAGGTCCTAACCACTTATCAAGGGTCACAAATGGAGAGGAACCAATGAATTTGGAAGACAACTTTCCATATGCACAACTCTTCTTAGTACAAATTGCTGATAATTACTTCACAGAGATCACCCAATACTTGAGCACGGGTACTATGCCGCAGGGATATACCACTGCATAGAAAAAGAACCTGGTAGTCTGTGCAGTCGGCTATCAACTGATTGCAGGGCATCTATAGAAAATGGGCGTAGATAACATCTTACGATGATACGTACTAGACCACGAATGACTAAGAATTTTAGTAGAAGCCCACGAAGGAATAGTAGGAGGGCATTATGTAGGAAAATCCACTGCACAGAAGGTACTACGCTTAGGATTATGGTGGCCAATGATCCATTGAGACTCGAAATAATATTGTCAGCAATGTGATGTCTGTCAATGGGTCGACAAACCTAGCAGAAGGGATGATATGCCACTATGACCACGAGTGACACTTCAGGCATTTGACAAATGGGCAATAGACTTTGTGGGACCCATTAACCCACTCACCAAGAGAACTGGGGCGATATACATTATCACTGTGATAGAATACTTAATGAGATGGGTGGAAGCCGCACTAGTAAAATATTACAGCATGGAGACAACTGTCCACTTTATTTTTGAACAGGTAATTACTATATTTGGGTGCCCAAGATTTCTGATGAGCGACCAAGGAACACACTGCATCAACAACACCATCCAAGTGATGCTTGAAGAGTTCAAAGTTCATCACCAAAAGATCACACTGTATCACCCATGGGCTAATGCCACGGTAGAAGCCTTCAACAAAATTCTAGAGAATGCCATGACGAAGATATGTAACGTCAACAAGGATGATTGGGATCTCAATGTACCAACAGTACTATGGGTTTATAGAACCACATGCAGAAAAGTTGACAGGTCACACACCATTCAAACTAGTCTATGGTCAAGAAGCAGTAGTACCATTAGAATTTCTAATACCTAGTCTACGTGTAGTAGCTATCGCACAAATGACAGAATGAGGTGCAGTCCAAGAACGACTGGATCAATTACTATCAATGGAGGAAGACCGAATCTTGGCAGGATTCCATCAACAAGTATAGAAAGTGAGAGACAAAGAGTGGCTCGAACATGACATCAAGATAAATATATTCAAGGAAGGATATCTAGTATTTCTCTATGACAATAAAGCGCTGCAGCACCCAGAAAAGTTGAGGATGCATTGACTAGGACCATACGAGGTAAAAGTTGTCATGGAAGGAGGAGTTGTATAGTTGAAAGATCTAGCAAACATAGACCTTAGAGGAATGATCAATGGGAGCCAGTTGAAGCTATACAAAGATAGTCGACTACCCACTACGCAGTAAAAAAAATAAAAAAATAGAAGAGAGCCTAAAAATAACATGTGGCATGACGGACAAGCCAAATACAAAACACGAAAATAGTGAGGGAAAATACAGCAACCATATCGGAAAGGGAAACAAGCAGAAAAAGGAAAGTCAACAAAATCACATTGATAGTACAGCATGAGGCAAAATTAAAGCAAGAAAAGGACGGATGGGATGTCTCACTAAATGCATCAGCTTGCGACAACAAAGTAGCCATAATGGAAGGCACGAAACTGTCACTGGTGCATTGAACCCACACTTATGGTGCATTAATTGCACAAGGTAGGAGGCGCCCTCAACAAGCTTCATGGCACACCCATACAACACACGAGCACAAAAACAGTTAGTCTATTCGCAAAAGAAGAACGGAGAAAGAGAAATATCAACCTGAATGCACAGAGCGAGATTGGTGAGATCGGAAGAGCGTCGTGTAGGGAAAGAGTGTAGATCTCGGCACAAGGTAGGAGGCGCCCTCAACAAGCTTCATGGCACACCCATACAACACACGAGCACAAAAACAGTTAGTCTATTCGCAAAAGAAGAACGGAGAAAGAGAAATATCAACCTGAATGCACAGAGCGAGATTGTAGAGCTTATACGAGATATTTGAACCAAACAAATGTCCGACAGAAACTAGTATGACACCATCAAAGCTCAAAGAACTAGGCCAGATAATCAGATCAACTAGGTCACAATGAACATGGGAAGAAAATGAGCAACAATCATCGAAGATTGTTGATATTGATGAAATCCCATCGCCGGAGGATATTCCATTCGAATCAACACCGATCCAGAAAGAGATCCTGCAGCACCAAGCATAAACCATGAAAGAGGATACATCGACAATAGCGCAAGAGCTTCGTATTCAAGCATTAGGAACTCATCAGGAAGGATAGCCAGAAAATGCTGAAGCAGCCATGGAAATAAACAGAAGCACACAGAACCCAAAAGTAGAGCTCTAACTAGATGTTCCACAAATACCCATCCCAGAATTTTCATTTTCGGACAAGTTGATTGGCGAAATGGGCAAAGCTTGGGAAGAATGGATGGTGAAGGAGAAATCGAAAGCTACTGGAACTTCAAACCAACCAACACAACCAGAAGACAGGATTCAGATACCAATATTGCCTCGAAAGAAACCAGCTACAGAGATTGTGCTACCTCGCACACCAGAAGGCATACAAGTGGACTCGTAGCTATTGGGTCACGTCGGGAAGCTCAAGTTTTCCGACCATGGCATAGCATATGAAATAAAATATCTAGATCTTGCACCACAAGTCTTTTCGAAGAAAATAGTCATGAACCCTCTCGGAGGAACTATCACTAAACCACGCAAGTTGGAAGCCGGACTTGACAGAACCAGAATCCTAGGATTGCTAAAGATACCACACTTTGGTAGAGGAAAATATGCATTGGCATGCGTCAAAAAACTGTTAGAAGTTACACATGGAGGGGATGTATGGCTGGACAAACCCATCCCCATAAATATTGAACTTATTATTATTACAGGACTACCCATCGGGGGTATGGATCCCGTGTCGATACTGGATGACAAGTCCAAGGAAAAAGAATTGGAAGAAGAAATGAAGAAGAAATATGGCACTGATAGGGAACAAGAGGCATTATAATCAAGCAAATTAATGATTTTGTGACACAATTGGGAGAAAATATCTTAGCGTGCAAACTGCTAAGAAAATGCCATAAAGATGAAGTACCGGCAAGAGTTATCACAGTTGCAGCTTAGTGTGCAAAAGGAACCTTCATGAGTTGGGCGCCATATCTGTCAAACTTGTTCCAAATCAACTATAAAGACGTGAAAGAAGTAGGTATGGAATTTCACTACTCATGGCTGCTTACTCTCATCGCTTTCATGGGATGGAATTCACTACTCATGGCTGCTTACTCTCATCGCTTTCATGGGATGGAAAGAATCGGACCATGTCAGCTTCTGTACCACACCACAGCCAAGAGGATCAAGATATCACATCCTGAAATCTCACCACTGGCCAAGAATAAGAAGGAAAATGGAATTATATTTGAAGCTTACCTACAGGAAATGCAGGAATCAATCAATCGAGAATGGAGGATAACACCAGAGGTTGTCGCACGATTCAGGGGCATCGCTAATTTTTGGGCTAGACAACAAGCCATGTGGATACAACCAAGATACGACCCACATAAACAGTGGCTATAGATGCACTATTGCGTCACCGAGGGAGACATCGACATGATCATCCACAAGTGGTCGGATGAATGGAAGATACCAACCATACCCAGAGAAATACCAGGACAAACAAAAGAAGGAGGGGCTCTGCAGCTAGAAACACAGCCTCCACAAGTCCTAGTACCTAAGAAACCAAGAATGGGCCAAATCAAGTCGACTCAGATAGAGGGCAACTTAGAGAAGCCAGGGACCTAGAAGGGGAGAAGAAAAACCACTCATCCAACCAATGAACAACAGATCCATCTAAGGGAGCATAGGAAACCACAATGAACCCCATCACACAGGAACCAGGGGGAACTAGAGACCAGTGGTATAGGAAACAAGTGCACACAAGAAATCAAAGGCACAACGATCACCACCAAAATACACAATCAAAGAGGACAATGGTGAGATGATTGCTAGAATGGTCCAAGATTGTCTCGTAGAGGACTTTGATCATGCAGCACACCACAGGGATAAACTACAGGAGGAGCTGGAAGAAATGGGGCAACTCCTGAAGAAATTCAGAGAAGCCCATATTACAAGTGCAACAGAGGCATAAATCCATCGAGGACATGGACCATAGAAAGAATGGGGGTAGGAAAACGTGACTCAGTTCTTTCGAAACCACATTCCACTATTTACATAAAGCCAAGCATTCTACGAATGGATGAGATTGTGGGACAGACACCACTAAAGGATTTGGATCAGATCCAATTGGTCCTAATTTGGACTCCAGCTAATACCTTATACCAATTGCAGGTTAGCATCAACCATGAGATACAGTCTCGATCACACCAAAATGTGATCGAGCTAAAGAAAGCAACAAAGAAGAATGAAACACTAGAAATAGTTTGCACGTAGGCCAAATCTGAAACACACGAGGAAAAGGAACGCAGGAATGAGTTGGAATGCAGAGTGGAAGACATTTTTGGGAAACTTCCAACTACTACGCAAGGAAGTGAACTCCCGGTGGAAGAAAAGATCGATCAAATTGCACAAGAAATTGATCAGTATCAGAAGGAGATCGAGACTCTCTGTGGACAAATCAGACCAACCACTCCACCAACAGTAAAGGAGTAGAGGAAGCAGGGAGAAATAGTGCAACTACAAGAGCTAGAAAAACAAGTCAGTACAACAACTGACTTGCTGGATAAAGCAACGCAACTCTTGACAAAGCTGGAAGAGGACCCATAGGTCCAACAATGGGACAAGGAGGAGGAAAGGATCAATGCAATGATCCAAGAATTCAA
>CBVK0100130580.1:0-18194 GCA_900067695.1 Picea abies | reverse complement strand
AGCGTACCAGACCTTCATGGCTTGGCTTAAGCATGAGTAGCATTATGATGCGAGGATGTGGTCGGAGCCCCTGGCTCGCGTGCGTTTGCAACCCCACAGTGCCATATATCCTCACCATTACTTGCAATAAGGGACCCTCCAACTACAAAAGTACCAACCCTGTGCGAACCATCTTGTTGGCACTCCTCCTCACCTTTGCCATAAACAACAATGATGCCTTGCTGCTCCCGGTGAAGTACAGGTCGCCCATCGTCAGAGTTATGTGTGCTGACCACCTATGGCATGGAATGAAGAGCCTCTGTCTTCATATCCACCACGTGATCATGCAAACAAGTTGAAGGTCATGGTCAAGCCAGACACCACATTGGTGTATGAGACCCTTGTTTGTGGGACAAGAGACCCCCTCCGTGCATGGATTTGATTGATAAAGTCTACAGAGGTTTACATACCCTACTCCCCTTTAGATTTGAACTTATAACCTCTTAGAAGAAAAGCGATATTCTTAACCATTAAATCCACTCAAATTATAAACACAATTTATTTAAACTAAAAATGTTAAAAACTTCATCATAGACTATGAATATTAAAATAGTTAGTGAGTGTAAAGTTTAATTTCCACTTAATCTCTACTTCAAATTGGCATTGTCAAAATTATCATTTGGTAGAAAAAAGAAACCAATAACACTAAGTAGATGGTCCGGCATCATTAAAATAATGGACTCGTCAACTTGCCATGGCCGTTGGCATTAAAAAATAAAAAAACTGCCATAGATTTGGCCGACCCCACCATGACATGAACCAGAGATATTTTGAGAGAAATTAATATTTAAACGACGCAACGACGGGGTAAAAACAACAGATATTTTGAGACAAATTAATATAACTGGTAAAAAAACTGAGATATTAATATTTAAATGACTGCTGTTTCCAAAAATTGCGAAGGGATAAGGATAATAAATATATTATATTTATGGGATAATTCAAGTTGCGTTCAATATTTAATGAGATATTTTGAGAGAAATTAATATTTAAACGACGCAACGACTGGGTAAAAGCAACAGATATTTTGAGACAAATTAATATTTAAATAACTGGTAAAAAAATGAGATATTAATATTTAAATGACTGCTGTTTCCGAAAATTGCAAAGAGATAAGGATAATAAATATATTATATTTATGGGATAAATCATAATTCAAGTTGCGTTCAATATTGAATAATAATGGGGCAATTTTTTCAATACTTTGGCGGCCGATTCAACTCAGTGTACGGTGCGACGCCATTTTAGTTGGATCCACCCGGAAACGAGGATGGAATCAAATGCAGGTGACGACGATTTTTATAATATTAATGCTGCTTTTCTTTACTTTTCTTTTTGAATCAAATGCAGGTGACGACGATTATTATAATATTAATGCTGCTTTTCTTTACTTTTCTTTTTGGCGTTTCTCGCCGCTTTTTCATTTGAATACTTTTGCCACGCATGTGAGCCGCCGTTTTGGCGTTTCTCGCTTTTAAATTTTGGTAGGTGAGACCAGAGGTTTCGTTAAGTCGGTTGAACATAAATAATAGTAAATGCCAACTGTCTTTCAACTAAGCTATTGGATTTATTGTTTACCAATGTTCTACGTAATTCTTATGGATGGAGATGGAAAGTTCTAGAGTGAGTGAGTGGGTTTATTGTAGAGTTTGAGTGGGTCTAATGGTTATGAATATGTGTTTTTTTTCATGAGGTTATATGTTCAAAATCATAGGGGTAGGTATGTATACTTAGGTATGTATACTTTCGTAGACTTTAGTAGTCAAATCCGCTTCAAGACACTTCATATTTGTTTTGATGATTTTTTCTCTCCACATCATACCCATCTTACCTCCACGTCATACTCAACCCATCTTCAAAACACTTCATGTTTGTTTTGATGATTTTTTCACTCCACATCATACCCATCTTACCTCTACGTCATACCCAACCCATCTTGGAGACACTTCATATTTGCTTCGATGATTTTTTCACTCCACATCAATACCCATTTTAACTCCATGTCATACCCAACCCATCTTGGGGACACGCTTCATATTTATTTTCAATGATTTTTTTTTAATAGAATTTAACAGGATCTCAATCTCACCATGTAATTTTTGCAAATGATAAATAATATTAGGGGTTTATCAGGTCTCTGAATTGTAATTTTTGCAAATGATAAATTTTATTAGGGGTTTATCACGTCTCTGAATTGGTCCATATAATCAAAACTACAAATTTAGCAAGGTATTGCTCAGACATCATGGATCTATGATTCATCAAATTTTGATCAAGGCGAGATATTTTAATTAGCATTTAGATCATTGGTTTCATATGCATCTTGGAATTGTTAAGTTAAGCGTTGTATATTGAGGGGAGTCCAAATATATAAGAGTTCATGAATGGCTCTTCCTTATTTGTAGATTCTAGAATGCATTTTAGGCATAACATCATTAAGTAAGGTATCAAATATATGGAATTGTTAAGTTAAGCGTTGTATGTTGTATGTTGAGGGGAGTTCAAATATATAAGAGTTCATGAATGGCTCTTTTTTATTTGTAGATTCTAGAATGCATTTTAGGCATAACATCATTAAGTAAGGTATCACTTTTATGAGCAAGGGAATTTATAGTTATAGAAGCAATTTCAAGACATTATAACATAGGTATATCACATTGTTGTTTCACACATGGGCACTTGCATAATATAATCTAAGTAGAGGATGAGAAGGCCAAGCAAGGAAGCATACTCATCTCGTAACTAATTAATCGTATATATGAGGAATTTATTTGGCACCTCCAAAACGATAATCAAATATGTGAGTTACATATAGCACTACTTGCTTGTGCATATAAGTGGATCAAACCATGTCTACTTCATGTTCTTCTTAAAGTCTCTCAATTGATATATTTCTTAAGGTGGTGATGGAGGCATCAAAATGTAGTGGACAAATGTTTGAAGCATGTACAACACTACCCACAATGCATACATAAGTGGATCAAACCTAAATTTTCATATTAAAAATATTGAAAACGAGAAAAAAATTTGTTTAGATATTTTTACCAATTTCATAAGCGTGTTGATCCTACCCATAACAACACAACACATAAGGGTCATAGATTAACTACCCTTGAGGGCTTCCTAGATCACCAAAACTATAATGACTTTAATAGTTTCATTTTCATTATATTGAATTAAAAATAAATAAAAAATTCAAAATAATATTATTTCAATTCCATTTATTTATTCAACGATTTGGTTTCATTTTATGGGCAACAAGTGTGGGGGGTCATTTATGACTTAGAAGGACAACAATGACTTTCTTTTGCATGGGGAATTGACCAATCAACCAACAATGAAGTTGAAGTCATTGCTGTAATCCAAGGCATTGGGCTATTAGGAGAGTTAACCTTAATGGATGTCTTAATCCTCAAAGACATACATCATCCTCTCAAAGCTCTGATACAATTCTCATTGCTCCTCAACCCACATAAATATAACCCTTTAAAGAACCTCTCCCTTCTTAAAAAAGTTTAAGAAGTGTCAGTTTTTTCTACATCAAATGTCACAAAAATCAAGAAGCAGATGTTAGGGCAAACCTCGTACTGGACTTAGGAGGATTGATCTCTATCTGGAACTCATGAGAACTTGTATCAATCATCAAGCCTATTCCATGATCCTTAATATCATAGTCATATATATGACTAAGGTTTTAAGGTGTGTTATGAATCCCAACCATTATATTATGGGGCTAAGTTCACCACCCCACTCAAATTCCTCTAATGCTTGCCCCTAATCTGTCATCGAAGGGAACTCCCCCCTCCCTTCACCTATACGACCTTAACCCTCCATATGCCTCCTATCTCACCCACCCCTTCTCATCTCACAAGACCTTCATGGTCCTTCTTTGATTTTCTCCTTAGCTCCCCGTGCACCCCTTTCTCTCCCTACTCGACTATGTCTCAGTGGCTTTTAAATGTTGTATAATTTGTTGCTACACACTATCAAGGTAGATTAAAGCCCATAAACAAAGTTTTATTCACTGTAATCAAGATTTGAGATACACCAATGGAGAACTCACCTACATTGTTATTCAATAGGTTAGATGAAAGTTGTAGCAAACCCCCTAGGGGAATTGGAGGGGAGGAGAGACAATTGTAAGTGCAAGCATGAGGAGCATTTCCAAACCATTTGGAATGGAGGAATTCAGAACAAGCCTCACCTAGCCATACACAAAGAAAATAATCCAAAGGTTCAAGAGTCCATAGCCCCTTCCTGCCTAGTTATTCAAATTACCAATTTCATTAGCCCCTTTCTGCCTAGTTATTCAAATTACCAATTTCATGGGATACCCTTTGCATGAAAGAATCCCCGATACACCCCATGAAGGAAACACAATTAAACAAATGAAAAAACCTAACATCAAAATTCAAGTGAACTCAATAGCTAACATTTTTATGAGGTTCTAAGATTGTTATTCTAATATGTATTTTGTCTCTTTTGTTTTTATTAAATTTGTTAGATATTATACTTGTCACCTTAGGAACAAAAGAACAATCATATTTTTGGTTAAACATCTCACAAAAAAATATATCCTTTATAAAATAAATTATTTATTTTTGTAAGTTATTTCGAATGTTAAACAGATTAAGTTAAAATAAAGATCTAAAATTATGTATAACTATAACAGATTCATTATAAAGAATGATAAACCTCCTCATTATTATCCCTTTGTCACACATTTACACATATCCGATGTGAAATATTATATAAAATCTAATATAATGACTAGCGATATTATCATATGATCACATTTATATATCTAATTAGATAATTATGGATAAACGTGGGTGAAAAAACAATATTTGGAATCCCATTTGATCACTATGGGTAAACTAAAGCTAGAAAACAACAAGGGTTGCATGGCAACGTAGTTCCTGTCGAGATAGTTGGGAAATACATGTTGAACAATGAAACTTAATATAACTAATTGCACAAGTAATGAATAATTTTGGTCAAAAGATAATAATTGAGAGTTGTTTGTTATTCAAAATGTATAATGAACTGTAAGTTTAATGGAACTAAAACCTCATGGAACTAGGTATATTGGGAGTGTTAAATAATACTAACTAGATATAACTCAAGCTTTAATTAATCATCTTCTGGACTGTCTTGATTAATTAAAGATAATCAGTGAATCAATAAAAGTACAAGTGGAGAATGGAGGATTGGTGTTTATTGTTCAATATTTTTATTTGTTTAAATTATTTTTATGTTTCATAATTTAATTTAAGGATAGGAATTAATAATTATATTACAACAATGTTGATATGCCAGATTTATATTGCGGAACTAATATTTGTTTAAATTAATTTTATATATTTTTATAATAACTTTAAACAACAAAAAATACTACTTAATGTAAAAATTTAATTAATGTGCAATCGGATTTGGATCTATCAGTCTTCAATGTTGATATGCCAGATTTATATTGCGGAACTAATATTTGTTTAAATTATTTTTATATATTTTAGATTTATATTGCGGAACTAATATTTGTTTAAATTATTTTTATATATTTTTATAATAACTTTAAACAACAAAAAAGTATTATACTTAATGTACAAAATTTAATTAATGTGCAATCAGACTTGGATCTATCAGTCTTTACTTGCTTTGATAGAGGTATTTTCTCCACACAATTTTGAACTGTTTGTGAGATGGCATTTCTCATATGAAATGGAGATGGCTTGGAGTATCAAAAAATTTCAAAAAAGAATTGCAATAAATATTGATCAGTTAATTGCAGTGAATAAAATTGAATTTGTAACCGGGATGTGGGTATCGCCACGAGCCCTGGCCTACTAAATGATGGGTCCACGGGGCGGTCACGGGCCCTCGGAAATGACCACCCGATCCGGTCGATGGAGAAGACACGTAGCGGTTCAAGTTTTTCTGACACGTAGCGGTTCAGGTTTTCCTGCTCCCGTTTTCTTTATGCAGCTGGTCGATTTGCGCGGACCTCCTTGTGGCAATTTCGATGGTAGGCAAGGCCTCTATAGTTGGATGTTTAAATCGGGAGGCTATGAAGGCTACTTGGCCAGTTTCGTTGACGGAGGTGCGACGCGGCCCGACCCAAGCTGACTGAATTCGTACCCATCACTGTCAAATTGGCAAATCATAATCAATTTTGTACATTGAATGACGTGAAGCCTGCAATAACACATCAAAGATATTAGCCAATTACATTTTAGAAAAATATGTTTTTTATTATTTAAAAAATACATATATTGATTTCTTATGTTACACATTGGATATAGCACATAAATTTAAAGTCAACAATAAATTAATATAGATTCAAAGGCAAACTCATTGCTATAGTCCCAGGCCTTTGGCAGGGACTAATAATTGGTGATAGTTTTACGTGTGTTATCACATGATGGTGTATGTTGAATTATATTTGTTAGTATATCATGGTGTGATGTTGTACCCAAAATTAGGTACTCGGGGGATCTATCAATCAATTTTAGTGACTATGAAGCAATTATTTTATACATTCTTTCTCCTCCTATGATGGTGACAACTGTGTTGATAAGGATTTCTTGAAAATTTGTATGTTATCTTGTAAAAATTGCTCAAGTGGAGAAAGAACTTGCCTCTCTTCTTATTCATAAAACATGTGCTTACCAAAGTCATCCTTGATCAACTTGCCACATTTTGGTCCTTTGCAGTTGCACTCCATGGTAGTGTGGTGGTTTTTTCCTATAAATCTTTGCCTCTTTCTCCTCCTATGATGGTGACAATGGTGTTGATAAGGATTTCTTGAAAATCTGTATGTTCTCTTGTAATCTCGATCCTTATAGAAAAATTGCTCAAGTGGAGAAAGAACTTGCCTCTCTTCCTATTCATAAAATATGTGCTTACTAAGTCATCCTTGATCAACTTGCCACATTTTAGTCCTTTGTAGTTGCACTCCATGGTAGTGTGGTGGTTTTTTCATATAAATCTTTGCCTCTTCATCCTCCTCTTAAACCTTCTAAACTAAACATTGAAAAATATTATTGGAAAAGTTTTGAGGATGGATATAATGAAAAAAATGATCAAGAAGAATAAGGAACTTCTCATCTCTAGTGTAATACCCCTGTTTCCCCAGTTTGTAAATATAACTATAACTGACCAAGAGACTATGGCAGACTAAATATGTGTGAATGTTTGATTTGATGAACCTTTGTATAAAAGGGTCAATGTATGAATGTTCTGTTATTAATAGAATTTGAATTTGAATATGTGTTGCACAACTGCTGAAAGGGGGGAAGTTTTCCAAGATAGACCATGGATGTTATGAGAGAGATGGTGAAGGGAAACCAAGTATGGTTGAGATGACCCTCACCAGACCAATACCTACTGGGTGTAATTGCTCAACAGTCCTCTGACCCAGAAATGAATTACCAGTCAGGCTGGTAGTTGGAAGGCCATCCTCAAGAGTTAATGAGGAGATGGGGCAGGGTACCCATTTGTAAGGCTTCCAGGCCTAACCACGAGTGGGGATTTAGACCCATGCCACCTTGTTAAGGAGGCAAGGAATGAGGTAATTCGGGGACAAAGACAAATCTGCAAGACAACAGAGTAGAGAAAACACTCTCTAGAGAAGAGCAGTGAACAAACTTTGACTTTGAAGTTGAGAGGAAAAAGATGAGCAGTAAGCTCGATCTGGCTATAAGAAGCCATGGGAAGGGTTTGGATACAAACTGATAAATGAGGCTGATGAGTGACAAAGGAAGTACTCGTGCAGACCTCCTTGCTTGGAGCAGAGAAAACCAGTTGCCAATGTCTTGTGGGAGAAGGAGAGTAACCTTCGTCCCTGACTGTTGTGGAGCAAAGATAAAGAATCTTTGTCAGGGCATCATGGTCTAGCTCGAGGGTGGCCAGTGGTAAATCCAGTAGGAGTGGTTGTGCCTATGGTTGGGAGGAAACATGCACCCCTTTCAACAGTTGCTTCACATTTTCTAGTTCTGATAAGTATTTTCATACTCTATGTATTATATTGGATGTGATGATGAAATGTCTGTGATTCTGATTCTGTCTCTCAGTGTTTGAACAATTATTAGAAATGTTGTTTGATTTTTGTAAATTGTTATATCTATGTGATCTTAGACTTATCTAAGTTTAATTGGTAGAGAGTCATGGGATGTGAGTCCGCATGAGCGTCGGGGTTGGTTCGACTGAAATGTCTAAGTCCTGCAAATCCTTTGAGGTTTACCTTAGCGGGAATGGGTGTTTCCCTTCAGGCTAACCATCCATCTGACCGAGGACTCATGCCCATGTTCTTGACCCCTTTACCGCATAAAGGGATTTGTGCTTAACCCCTAATATTTTACCCATGTGACCAGGGCCTAGGAACCCTGCACTAGCCCGAAAGGAGCTAGCCATTTCGGCTTCGGGACTTTGAGACTTGTGACCCCACAATCCCTGAAAGTAGTTGAAGGTCGAAGTTGCAAATCAACGAGGGCCGTCGATCTGGGGATCCAGTATGGATCACTGTTAGTCGTTAGATTAGATATAGGAAGGGAAGCGTTAAGCGCTTCGACGAAGTTCTACTCCGGGAAAATAGGAGTAGTTTGGTGTCGAAACTCCTGAACGTCGGAGTTGCGGAGTAAATCTGGACCGTTGAAAAGGAAAGGACATGTGTCCACAGATCAATGATCATTCGAGAGTCTGGGTATTCAGCGATATAGGGACACGTAAGTTTCCCTGGAGCTCTACCAACCACATTAAATCCTGGCCATAGAGGCCAGGTACACGTGGCGATATATCCAGTGTGGTCCGGAGGAAAGCTGAGAGATACATGCCAAACTGTCGAAGTAACTAGGACCATTGGATGAACGGGTACGTGGTAAGCGATCCCGTGGTCTAGAGACTTTGTACTTCGTAGGATTTGGGCCAAGGGTTTTCAAGGTGTGAAAAATGCCGAAGTCGTGAACGCAGAAGTAAATCTCGACCGTTGGTCGAAGAGGATATGTGGCGCAAGATCCAAGAGTCCAAAGACTTATCTCTTCGGGGGATTTGCCTCAAGAGGATTCGGTAAGCGCTGAAGTCCGAAGCCATGAAGTAATGAGAACCATAGATCTATGGATCTACGTGGAATCTCGCAGACCTTTAGATTGAAGGACCGAGCAATTATCAATATATGATGACGTGGCTTAATGACGTCATCAGATGTGACGTGGACCTGCATTATGCGTGCCACGTGTCACTCAGTTTTGGATGATTCACATACCCATTGTGTCTATTAGAGCATGACACATGTCACCCCCTATCGAGGAGACGTGTCACCCCTTGACCCTCACCACATGTCAGTTCTTGGTTCGTTCCCGCCAGGCCAATGTGGCTAGTGACGTATACGAGACTCCGGGAGTTTGGGTAACTTTGGGGGTTTTGGGGCGTGTTATAATTTAGGAACGACAAACATAAAACTTCGAACGCCGAAGGGCCAAGTCCACGTGGTGAAATCTCAGGAGTTTAGGAGTTTGGGCATAGTATGGTAAAAAAGAATTCTCGATGGAGATCGTCGATCGCCGAATGTCGATCGTCGAATGGCTAAGGCCACGTGGCGAGATATCGGGAGTTCGGGAGTTTGGACATAGTGTGGTAAAAAGGAATGCTCGAGGGAGATAGTCGAACGCTATCACCAAGTGACTAAGGCCACGTGGCAAGACCTTGGGACTTCAGGGATTAGGAAAAAGGTATGTTTGACGCTGAACACCGAAACCCCCCTTTTTAGCTATAGATCTCGACGAAGTATGTGAACCGTTGATCCCCTCCACTATTCGATGATCTGAGAATTTGAGAATGCTTCTGGAACTCCTGAAGTTTGACAACTTCAGAAGTGTTGAAACCTTTGCTAACGCAGGCTCTTAGCTCCCGGTTTACAGCCCGAGGTCACGAGGAATATCCCACTAACTGGTTCAAGTGCATAGCAAGAGATGTAAGTTTCGGGGGAGCTAAATTAGAAGGTTTTTCTTAAGTAAGGGACTGAAAATGCACTAGGGAAAGCGAAAATTTGATGCCGCATCCCTTAAAAGGGTATTTAGAGGTTGGGTGTGTTACAAATTGGTATAAGAGCATGAAAAAAATGCTTGGCCTGCTTGGGCTCATGCACGAGTCACATAAAAATATTATTAGAGAACTTATGGGGTAACTCCCTACCTCACCCCCCTCTATAAGAAACTTGTTTGAACCTATCCACCTCACCAATTGCAATAATGGAATTATCATGCATGTCAATTACTGAAACTGAATCTGATGTAAATTCAACATTTTTACCTTTCTGAGTGATCTGATAAACTGAGAGCAAATTCATAGAAAGCTTTGGAACATGTAGAACATTCTCAAAACTGTCATTGTGGAGTTCTACTCTTCGTTCTCCTGCTACTGCTACGGGAGTATCATCCCCCATGAGAATAGGGGGTCTTGAGCACAGACTCAAAGAAGATAAAACTTCATCTTTCGTTGCCATATGATGGGATGCACCAGAATATAACCCATGAATCAGATGAGGAATTAATTGCAACCAGAGCATGATGATTACCTTTCTTAGGAGCATGATCTTCTTCCTTCTGCTTCTTGACTCCCTATGGAATGAAGTTTCCACGGTTGTTCTGCTGAAGTGTCTGTGCCATAATATCGATCTGTTTCTTCATGCATGTGGATTCTTCATGATTCGATTTATTGCAGTAAGTGCACTACTTTCCCTTCTTCTTCTTCTTTGAATCTGAAGAGTCTCTGGAATCTGAAGAATCGTTGAAGGGTTTGGAATATCCCTCCTTCCTGTTCTATTTGGATGACCCTTTTCCATCGTGCATGGTGAGTGCATGTGCTTTGGGATCTTTCATGAGGCCCATCTGTATGAGTTTTGTCTGCTCTTGTGTAAGGGACTCAATGAACCGAGCTAACGTAGTCATTTTCCAATTTGTTCCAAAAAGACATATGCCAGAATGGAAATTGGAGACATATACAACGTATTCTGGTCTTAGCTTGGCCAATATTGTTAGAATAAGTTGTTTCTCTTGTGTAGACTTATCAATACCACATTCACCCAAGCTCAATAGCAAAGATTTAAATTTAATAAAAAAATCTTGTATATTATCAAAACTTTTAGGGTCTAAGGTATTCAATTCTACCTCAAGCATATGACCTCGCATCTCATCCTGTTTTCCAAAGAGTCCTGCCAAGGTGGTCCGGATCTCATTTGGAGTCTTGCATGCGACAACATGAAGCCATAAATCAATGGGGATTAAATCAAGAAGTAGTCATGTGGCCTCATCCTTACGATTCGTCCATCTGGTCTTCTCAAGCGCTGATGTAGGTTCTGTTTCCGTCGCCATCGTCAAATTATACAGTCCTTTCCTTCTGAGTTGGAATTCTGCCTTGGGCTTCTAATCAAAATAATTGTATGGTGTGAGGATTACCACCAAGTTTGATTGTATAATAGTTGTCATATCCATCTCTCCCACTGTTTCTAAGAGCCCCTAAAAATTTACTCTCAATCTGCAAGTGAAAAATTAAGAAATCACGACAAAAAGGGCACTTTGCGTGAAAATTCGTATCAGTTTCAGGAGATGATATCACAACTTCTTTTCTGAGCAAGTTGTTTGGAATCTCGCCAAACGGTTGAAAACCCACTTGCAAAATGGGTCAATTTACTTCTCACACGAGCCATTTCCTCAAAAACTTAATATTTTGGGAGAAATCACTGCTGAAAGGTACGACCACAGATTCGTATCAGTTTCAGGAGGCTATCTTGCGGCTTACTTTCTGAGCAAACGATGAAGAATCTCGTCAAACAGTTGAAAACCCACTTCCAAAATGGGTCGATTTACTTTTTAAGCAAATCGTTTCCTAAAAAACGTAGTATTTTGGGAGGAATAACTGCTGAAAGGTACAACCACGGATTTAGCTTGCCGAAACCCCGATTTTCCTTATTCTTTGGCTTGTCTAGCTTGGTCCAAGCAACATAGCTCTGATACCATGTCAGTGTTTCATGGAAACCTGCACAGGAGATCCAGCTAAAGCAAGTACAAACTTATCAAGCAAGGAAGAGAGATTCAATATGGAAGAATGAGAAAATATATTCACACTACTCTAATGAGCTGATGATTGATACATAGATCATGATCAATATGATACAATGAATGAGTGGAATACACTCATATATAGGGAAAAACATTCCATAATTAGGAAAAACAATCAAGCAGTTAACTTTCCTTAGGAATGCATGCATGCATAATAGTGATGGTAAAAATAGAAAGTCTAAAATAGAACTAGTCAGTTAACTCCCACTGAACTAATGTGTCGAAAATATAAATTTCTTCTTTTGATACATTATCTTTTGAGGGGGGGTTTTGTTCCCACATGGTTTTCCCTCTTTCCTCGTTTTTATTCAGTGTTCATTAGTTGCATTGTAAATGAGTACCTAAAATGGCCTAGCAGTCGTGACTCATTTTTACTCCATAGTGATGTTCAGGGGGGGTGTTGGAGAAATTTCTATTTTCGACACACTAGTTCAATGGGAGTTAGCTGACTAGTTCTATTTTAGACTTTCTATTTTTACCATCACTATTATGCATGCATGCATTCCTAAGGAAAGCTAACTGTTTGATTGTTTTTCTTAATTATGGAAAATTTTTCCCTATATATGAGTGTATTCCACTCATTCATTGTATCATATTGATCATGATCTATGTATCAATCATCAACTCATTGGAGTAGTGTGAATATATTTTCTCATTCTTCTATATTGAATCTCTCTTCCTTTCTTGATAAGCTTTGTTTGTCCTTGCTTTAGCTAGATCTCCTGTGCAGGTTTCCATGAAACATTGACAGTAACTAGGACCATTGGATGAACGGGTACGTGGCAAGAGATCCCGTGGTCTAGAGACTTTGTACTCCGGAGGATTTTGGCTGAGGGTTTTCAAGGTGTGAAAACTGTCGAAGTTGCGAACGCCGAAGTAAATCTCGACCGTTGGTCGAAGAGGACACGTGGCACAAGATCCGAGAGTCCAGAGACTTAACTCTTTGAGGGATTTGCGTCAAGAGGATTCGGTAAGCGCTGAAGTCTGAAGCCGCGAAGTAATGAGAACCGTAGATCTATGGATGTACGTGGAATCTTGCAGACCGTTAGATTGAAGGACTGAGCAGTTATCAATCTATGATGACGTGGCTTAATGACATCATCAAATGTGACATGGACCCGCATTACGCGTTCCACGTGTCACTCAGTTTTGGATGATTCACATACCCATTGTGCCTATTAGAGCATGACATGTGTCACCCCATATCAAGGACACATGTCACCCATTGACCCTCACCGCATGTCAGTTCTTGGTTCGTTCCCGCCAGGCCAACGTGGCTGGTGACGTATACGAGACTCTAGGAGTTTGGGTAACTTCGGGGGTTTTGGGGGGTGTTATAATTTAGGAATGACAAACATAAAACTCCGAACACCAAAGGGGCAATGCCACGTGGTGAAATCTCGGGAGTTCAAGAGTTTGGGCATAGTATGGTAAAAAAGAATGCTCGACAGAGATCACCGATCGTTGAATGGCTAAGGCCACGTGGCCAGATATCGGGAGTTCGTGAGTTTGGACATAGTGTGGTAAAAAGGAATGCTCGAGGGAGATCGTCGATCACCGAACGTCAATCGCTGAGTGACTATGGCCACATGGCGAGACCTCAAGACTTCGGGGATTAGGAAAAAGGTATGTTCAACGCTGAATGCTGAAACCCCCCTTTTTAGCCGTAGATCTCGGCGGAGGATGTGAACCGTTGATCCCCTCCGCTGTGCGACGATCTGAGAATTTGACAACGCTTCTAGAACTCCTGAAGTTCTGGAACTTTAGAAGTGTCGAAACCTTTGCTAACGCAGGCTCTTAGCTCCCAGTTTACAGCCCGAGGTCACGAGGAATACGTCGCTAACTGGTTCAATTGCATAGTGAGAGATGTAAGTTTCGGGGGAGTTGAATTAAAGGGTTTTTCTTAAGTAAGGGACTGAAAATGCACTAGGGAAAGCAAAATTTTGATGTCGCATCCCTAGAAAGGGTATTTAGAGCTTAGGTGTGTTACAAATTGGTATCAGAGCTTTACAACAATGCTTGGCCTGCTTGGGCTCATGCATGAGTCACATAAAAATATTATTAGAGAACTTATGGGGTAACTCCCTACCTTACCCCCCTCTATAAGAAACTTGTCTAAACCTCTATTGAAGAGAGGAATGACACCTTGTACTGTTGATACAATTTTTGGAAGTATGCACTGTAGGTTGCTAATGTTTCCAAATAAAGAACCGACTTCACCTTGCAATGATATGTGTTGTTCATGAATTAGTAGATTAGTAACTAACATAAAATGTTTTATCTGCACTCAAGCAGTCAGTGAACAGCATGAGAAATACAACATAAAGGATGGTGACACATCAGGAGTTGGGGGAGAGCTCCCACAATAGAGAGGAAGAATTCGATGAAAGGAGGGTGGTGGAAACCCCTCCAAATTTGGCCGAAACTATAATAAGCCTCATGAAAGAATTACAAAGTTATAAGATTGATAATGAAAGGATGATTAAGGAGCATGAAAAGCAGAAAAAAATTAATGCAATCCTACTGTAAAGACTATCAGATATACAAAGGCGACGACAACATGATCCAACTGCTAGTCATGTGGACATGCATCATACTAAGAAAACTCCAAGTCCACCTGAGATACATAAGCATGGTCTTGAAAGTGGCCACACCAGGAGGAGCACCTCAAAGAAGGACCAACATGAAGCCAAGAGACATTCAATGGAAGATTCCTCTAGTTAGGACACTGACAACTCCAAGGAATCTTCTAGTGTCAAAAATAGTTCCCATTCTTAGACAAGAGGAAAGAAGAGGAAACATTCCAAGAGTCGTGACCTTGAAGAATTCAAGAAAGCCAAATCACCCACCTTGGATGGAGAGATTAAGAAGGGGGAAGAAGCAAAAGTTTGGCTACTTGGCTTGAAGAAGTACTTCAGAGTCCATGAATACTCTAAAAACTTAAAGGCTCAGATAACCATTTTCAACCTGAATGGGAAAGCTTCCATTTGGTGGGAGGACCTTAGGAATGTGAAAGGAGTCCATGAGAAGGACTTGTCATGGAAACAATTTGAGAAATACTTCAAGAAGAAGTACTTGTCAGAAAAGTACTTCCATGGAAAGACCAAGGTATTATATGAACTCAAGCTGAGACAACTGTAACAACCCAAATTGATTATTTTTTATCATAGTTTTTAATTTAAATTTAATTAATTATTAAAATGTATTAAATGAGTCTTTTATTATTTTATTATTAAAAGGTGGGTGAAGTAATTAATGGGGGGATAAGGCTATTGGGGAATTAATGGGGGGATAAGTTTGTTTGGGAATTAATGAGGGGGATTTGAGAGAGGAGGATAAGGAAGAAGGAGAGGACTTGGAAGAGTAATCTGATTTTGGTTTGAGACATTCTAAAAGATAGAGAAGGGGAGAAAATTGGAAGAACAATTGTTTTGGGAACTCTCACACGACACTACTATTGCTGGGAACTATGGGCTCGGGGGCTAGGAAACCGCAAGGATTCCTAGAGCTAGGGAGTCAGAGAGGTCGTTCCTAGTTGGCTGGGAGGTTAATATTCAGTTGGGCAGTTTGGGCAAGCTCAAGAACAAGAGAACCAGTGACTAAATCAACTAATCTACATGTAGATGTACGCATTTTGTGCATTTTATGTTGCTATTATGCTGTTTTTTATTATTATGCTGCTGTTGATTATTATGTAGGTATAAAGAAAATCATGAAAGGAAAACCTTGAACTAAATTGAATTTATTTAAGTAGAAGATGAATAAATTTTTTATTTATTTTGAGGCTTTATATGGAAGGGCTTACAAATGGTATCAGAGCCCGGTTTCAAAACTGAAACATGGGCTTGAACACCCACATAACTATACAATCTGTCCCCAAACCCCTAACCTACAACCTAGAAACCCTTTATTTATAGGCCATAAAACCTATGAAGACTACCAAGACAGTCTTGAAAACCCAAACAAACAGTCTTTCCTGTAGACAGTTTGCAGATTCCTAAAGGAGCTTTCCAAGTCCAAATTCTAACTGATAAAGGAATGAGGAGAATTTCTAAAATCATGTACTTTAGAATGACAGAACTAAAATATGTTTATGTATGTTTAACTTGTTGTTGCATGATGACCTACATAAACATGATGACCTGACCTGCATAAGCTTTAAAAAAAAAGAATAAATAAATAAATTAAAAAAAAACAATAATTTATACAAAATAAATTTATAACAATTTTTTTTTTATATAATAAAATATTGGGCTTTAGGTCAAGCAAGCCCAATCTCCAAGTCAATAGTCAAACACGAAGAACCCAAGCACCAAAAAGAGTATTCACATCATCAAGTGCCACGAGAGGAACCCATAAGACCACATGGAACTCCAAGTAATCCCATAGGCCATAGGCTTTTAGCATGATTTCCAAGTGTCTCAAATGCAAGCCCAGCTACAAGTCAAAGTACTCGAGATTAAGAGCCAAACCATACCATCGAAAACTAATGCAACAAAGAGCAGCGTTCACACTAAGCGTCGAGAAAGTGGAGGAACCCACAAGGGGCAAAAAATCCGTACACTACACATCAGGTACGAACTAAGCGCCAAGCCTAGGAATGAGAGCCCACGACAAAATCATTGTACACAACACGTCACAATCTCCAAGTCCAAGCACCCGAGACCAAGAGCCAAACAAATAACACATGCATTGATAATCAATTCATAGAGATAGCGCACACACATGGAGCGCCAATGACAAGATTATGATAGTGCACCAAAAGATTGGGTTTATTACTCATAGAGCCCGTCTCTAGGCTTTAACCTTGAGGAGGTGCCAAGCCTGGCTGCTAATAGACTCACCATAGCTGCCTGTCTTCCAATAACGAGTTGCACAACACAAGTTTCAACATACAAATCCCAGCACACAAGTTAGCACCAAAAATCAACACACAAAAGTAGCGCACATGAGGCCATGACAAGGAGGAGCCCACAAGATCATATTGCACAACGTGTCCACACATGCTCTGGTCGTGGCCAAGATCGATTCCCACAAAATCGCACTGCGCAAGTCCAAAGACCAAGCACCCAAGCTCAACCATGAAATGAATCCCTCCCCCAAAATCACATAGGTTAACACCCAAAACCGCATAGGTTAGCACCCAAAATCGCATAGGTTAGCACCCAAAATCAATTACGTGATATCTCATCCCTGAATAATTGGAGATAGATATGTAGGCTCACGGGCCGAGCATGGCTACAGAATGGGAGGCCGACCTTGGCCATGCCCCTTGAGGGCCGACTAGGGGCTGCGCTTCCTTAAACCTCCAAACCCGCCCTTCAACGAGGGGCCCATGCACCAAATCTCTACTGGGAGCAGGGTGCACCCACATAAACCCAATGTTATGATGGGGCGTGGATTTCTATGGAGCTGAGAACCCTCGACCAACTATCAAGCTAGGACACACGAACCCTTTGAAGGTGCTGAGACTATGAGAGAAACCACATTTCTCTAGCTATAAGGGCCGCCCTTGGTTGTGGTCATTCAACCAACTCTTGCCCACAAAGCCAAGGCCGAGCATGTTGAGCAGACTCGTCTGGTCCTCGACTCGTGTCACCTGGTGCGCAGAGCCAAAGGAGATAGTCATTGCTCTGTGAGGCCAACCTCACGCGCTTCCATAAACCTCCAAACCCTGCCCTTCGACTCTTTTAGTTAAGAAAGAGCTTGCCCAGGAAGCCACGATTGCACCCTTTGGGCGACCATCCATGAGCCAGGGCCGCACCCTTTGGGTGTTTACGGGTAAGTATTCTAACCCTAAATTAAACCAAAAAAAAAAGGGAGACACAAAACCGAGAAATGAAGCCAAGGGTGCAGGGGAAGAGGGTTTTGTTAGATTTTTTTTTTACCATCGGGAGCGGGAAGGACACGCGAGCCTCATGCAGGTTCCCTATCGCCAAGTGCCTCATGCGTTCGGTCGTCCTTTTTATTTTTATTTTTATTTTAATTTATTTGAATTAGTATATATATATATATATATATATATATATATATATATATATA
>CBVK0100130563.1:0-20021 GCA_900067695.1 Picea abies | reverse complement strand
AATAATAGATTAATATTTATTGTCTAATTTAATTAAGGGAAAAGTAAATTAGACAAATGTTTCTTGTTGACTTTTCAACACTCCACATCTTGTGACCTAACCCTCAATTAAAACTCAAAAATAAACTCATCTCCAAAACTTAGTCAACCATAGATCCACATCTCTCAAAACTAGTATCTTTGACTCAAAACACATAAAAAATATGATATAATCTGATGATACCCTATCTTCCTCATACAACACATATTTACAGCACAAAACATGGGTTAAACCCATCACACCATGACCAAAACCCTAACTCTAAGTGGATCAGGTTTGTCTACATTTTAACCTCCTGTGTGCGGCTGGTCCACGATCCAATCGTTTCCTCTTCATGTTTTCCTTCTTTCTTCCTTTCCTTTCCTCTTCACTATGTCGATCTTCCTTAATTCCCAGTGCACTACTTTTCCTTGACTTCTGATGCACACTCCATTTTTGGTCTGTTTCTCAACTATCTTCCAAAATTGTTGTGCATTCCCCCAAAATAGCCTACTCCAAGAGTGACACAATTGCAGTTAGGTGGTCGATCTGTTTATCTATAGAGGTATTCAGGATGCCTAGACCGATTCACATACATGTGTTTTATGATGCGCTACCACTTGAAGGGGTACCAACATGGGTTACAAGGGTGGCCAACAGATGTGCGCTTAAGAACCACTTGTATTTCCTACGTGTATTACTCCCCGACCATAGGTTTATGTGTGTAACGATAGATCTCTACAGCTTAAAATTTTTGAAATATGTCTATACCTTGAAAAAACATTTACCCCACAAGTCTTTCCCAGGAAAGAGCTCTGATACCACTTGCAATATTCCAGATGTAATATAATATTCATAACATAAATATTTAGCAAGCAATGGTAGAATAATAATTATATATCCAGAACAATACTAGAATAATACCAGAATAACACTAGAAAGATCACCTTTATTAAGGATAACAATCTTCACTTACCTCTTCGAGGGGGAAACCTCAATCAGAGAAGAGATCTATTTTAATAATCTCCAAGACAAAAATATCCAATGCCTCCTACTCTTATTTATACTAATTATACCTTCTAAGGAAACTTCTAGAGGAAGATATTTCTAGAAGAAGAAGCTTCAATTAGGTCTTCTTACATTGACTTATTATCCTTTATTTATTAGGCCTTATTAACTAATTCCTACCTTTATTACATAGAAAAAATATCCTACTAACTAATGACCCATGGAGAAGGGTTAGGATTGGATCCTGACAATGACCCACTATTTACAGGATCCAACCTTAAGGAAACTACAACTCTCTAAATTCTCTGGCTCCATCTAGAAGGAGGCTACAACCCCCTGATTCTTAGGCTCCAACCTGAAGGAATACCCAAATCCCTGATTGATTCAGATAACTTCCAACTAAATGGTTTAGGAAGGTTACTCTCCTTCACTCCATTGGAAACAACAGAATTTTCCCTCTTCACACTAAGCTCAAAGCCTCCATGGGTTTATCATAAACTTTCCTAACTATATTTCCTCTGCATAAGGTATTCCCTTCTCCGCTATACAATCCTTTGGTGACCTCCCCTTACTAGTATTGATTTCTTTCCTGCTAGTGTCAAGCCACGACTCTCTACTGCTCCAGTCTAGATTTGGTTCTTCTCTGTTCCAGGGTGATCATTAATCTCTTGGGAAAGATTCATGCTTTATTTAAGAAAAATTCCCAACAACTCTATCATGTTGGAATACTGAGAGGGGGGGGGTGTGAATTAGTATGAGCACTTTTACCACTTTTAACTACAATATATAAAGTTAAACTTAAATAGTATATCATCAATATATTATCAGTGTATCGTGAGCATATAAACATAAGAAACATCATATCAACGACATCACATCAAGTACATAGTACACCATAATTTACGTGGAAACCCAAATGGGAGAAAACCACAAAATGATTTCTTATATATCAAATAATACATTCATTGGTAGTACCAACTTCTCAATTATCCAACTACAAATGGAAGGAGGCTACAAACCCCTATTTATAGAATCCAACCTAAAGGAATATACAAATCCCTGAATTCTTTGGCTCCAATGAGAAGGAGGCTACAACCCCCTAATTTTTAGGCTCCAACCTAAAGGAAGCTCCAACTCCCTAATTTTCCATATCCAACTAGAAGGAGGATACAACCCCCCGATTCTCAGGCTCCAACCTAAAGGAAGCTCCAAATCCCTAATTCTCCAGCTCCAACTGGAAGGAGGCTACAACCCCCTTTCTTTGCCCCTTTCTACCACCCTAAAATATAAGTGTAGACCAACTGTCACTTCCAAAATCACTTCCACCATCACTGCCACTCCCACTGTCTCTTCCACTGTCATTGCCACCGTCACATCAACCTATAACCTATCAACCTTTCCTTGTATCCAACCTATCATTGTCACTGATAATCAACCAAATCCTCTCACATGGATCATATACCAAGGGAGCCTCTCAACTAGATTCCCAACATCACCAACACATGCCTCTAGAAATCATGTACCAATATCACCAACATATCATCACAGGGTATGTGTCTCAACCATGTACCAAACCATCAACCTATACCATACCAAGCATTAACTGTGTACCACAACTTGTACCACAAAAGGTGCATCAACCATGCACCAACACCTGTACCAAACCATGCATCAACCATGCACCATAACTATGCCAAACCATGCATCAACCATGCACATCAATAATGTACATCAACACCTGTACCATACCATGTATCAACCATGTACCACACAAATTACATTAACCATCAACACCTGTACTATATCATGTACTACACTAAGTACATCAACCATACACAATACCAAGTACATCATCCATGCATCAATGTCTCTGAGGAATACCTCGTACATATACCAAAAATGTACCTAAAACAATGTGTGAAATATCCAATATTCTCCTCAAACCATGTTCCTCAACCATATACAATATCACTCATGATATGTCTCAATCATACCATACACCAAGTACCATAAGATATGATCAATTAAGTGCCTCAAAAAAGTACCAAAAAACAAAAATAATATACCAAGTATATGCCTCAACCATTCACCTAAGATGTGACTCAAGCGTGTGCCAATGCCTGAACAATATACCAAAGACTTGCCTCAAGCATGCACCATAACATCATCAACATGCAACCCTAAAAACATGCACATAAATATATTTTTAACTCTGTAATAGACATGGTGTATGTGATCACATACTTTCATTCCTTCCTCAACTTCATCAACAAGAGAATAACATCTTCATCAAACTTTACCTTAGTCTCACGGGACTCGTTTTTGGATTAGTCACAAACCCTAACTTTCAACAAGCACAAATATGTACCTGTAATGAATAAAGGTCTGAAAATTGTACCCAATATTATTGAATATATTCTCTACAATGTCCGAAAGTTACACTGCTTGTAACATCCCATAAAATGAGTTATCGTAAAAATGGCATACCTTGTTGAATTATGGCTTATTCTAGAGAGAGAACTTGTAGAGTTTGGCACACATGGAATGTCTGATTTATAGAACTAAAAATCACACACCATAGACTAAAGAATGTAATATATCCCATTCATTTGGTCTTAATTAATTTGTATCCTATATGAATATGCTATGATTTTTTTACCCAGAACACCTATTTGAGACTAGTTTCAGGACTAGCCACAAACCCTATTTTCCACAGAGTATATCTCTGAAAATATAACGACCCAGAAGAGAAAATTTCTACCATAGGTACCTTGATATGACATATCAATAGCATCCAATTTTCTCTATCTAAATCATACTATAAAAAACATTATAGTGAAAATGGTAAGATGGCCTTTAAATAACATACCTTAGAACACATCCTAACAAGACTTCATCCTCCCTTTGAATTTTGTCCTTATTTATTTCATATTGCCTCTGAAATTTGCTTTAGATTTCGTTGGATACCTTATATAAGAATCACTTACTCACATATAATATATTAAATAGAATGAGTGTGTGAATGTACTTATGAGTGACTTCTTAAGGTGTATATATACTTTTTCTATGTAACTTCTTTCCTTAACTTTAGGGCTTCTTGAAATTTCTTGTTACAAACACTTTACCCTTTAATTAATGAATTGAAACTAGTTAGGGGCTTCTTAAACCATGTTTGGGGCTTCCATAGGGAATTTTTAACCCAAATTTGTGGATTCCAATTTTATGACCTCATAACTCTTCAACCATGAGGAACTACGTGATGTTCCACCTACTGTTGGAAATGACATGACAAGGACTATCCATATATGAGTGTGCTATATGAATTTACACTATCCTTCATGTCCTTATTCCTCAACAAATTTGGGTCTCATGACCACACCTCTAGGTATTCATGTAGACTTCATCAAATGCACCCATCACATCTGCTGACATCAACCACTCCATCAATGACAACTAACTCACCATCAGTCTCAACCAAATATATAGGGATTCCAAACTTCTCCAAGGGTTGAAATCAATGTCCAATGGTTGACATCAATGAAAAACAATTTTCCAAACCAAATGTATAACATATCACTTATAGGAAGCATGTGATTCTCCTCCTCACCTCTAAGTTCACTCGTGATTCTGCAACCCATTATGTTCTTTGTGGTTCCTTTTGGAACTCATTCCTAGCTCCTATGGCTTCTGCAATTTCCTGAGCATGTTTCTCTTACTCCTTATAGTTGTGCACACCTCGTCTCGTGTCTCTGCATATGGTGATGATTTTCCACATTTGGCTTCTTCTTCAAGAAAACCCTTGGTATTCTCATGGTTGTTGTCAGACATGACTTCCAATTAGGTTTCCCAAATTCAAAGGGGAAATCTAAGAGTGTCCTCTTGTCATGTTTTAACCCATCCTTGCCTCTTCAACAAACCTAATCTGTCAACAGTTATAACTGCTTCAACCACCAATCCTACTTTTCCATAACTCATGATCACATGGCTCCATGCAGGATCAAGTATATTGGCATGTGTGTATTTATGTCTTACAAGTATATGTTGGATGTCTAAGAAATATTTCTATTTTTTTCACTGAAAACTGTCATCTTCCACCTCCATGAATCCACTTCATCAATATGCCTAATCAATTCCCATTTGTGATATCATGACTTGTACTCAACGGTTTTCCCTCTCATCCAATTTTTAGGTGTTTTATATTAATCAATACCAATATTATATGCTTCATCATCCCATCATATGAAGTTATAACATAATTACAGTTATGGGGGGAAACAGGGTGTTACAAAGGCCACGAAGCTTAGCCTGATAGGATTGTGGTTTGTCTTAAGATAGAATAACTTGGCATTCCATGGAGAAGAGATCGACCACAATAACTACCATGCACCTTTGAATCCAAAGTGGTTAAGAGTCGTTGGATTTGACGGGCCTTAGTCATCAGATATGTCAGAGTCATGGAAATATGTTAAATATTGTGTAGTTTGGGAGGCCATAGAGATCTGGGCCATAGGTCAGTGTCATTTTGAACCGTTCGATCTATCGTATGAGAATTTTCTCTTGGGAGTGTTGGAGGTGTAAGAGAATGCCATATCGGTGTGTCACATTATGCCACTTCAGATGACATGTCATCATGCCATGTCATATCCACATAAACAAAAGGTGGGTGAATAAGAGATTTCCACATGGTAGTCAGGTATAGGTGGGACCCTCAGAGACTAATGGTAAAGCATAGTTTAAAGGATAAATGTTGATTATTCATCGGGAGAGGATATTGGATGTTGATCATCCATTGGATATTGGCAGTTAGAAAGGCCTGCTAACATTATTGTGGGAAGTAGTAGGTTTGGCAATGTTGCGGACTATAAAGAAAGGATTCATGGAGAAAGGTTCGCGAGAAAAGTCTTGCAGCGAGAAAGGCTCATTCAGAAAGTTTTGTGGGAGGAAGTATCATAGGAGAATCCTTGTGGGGAGAAATCTCCATGGGGAAAATTTCACAGGAGAAATTTGTTCTGGAAAATTTTCTAAAGGACGAACCACTAGAGAGAGTCCCACAACGTTGTAGGTTGTGGGCCACAGCGGGATTCACAAGATTTTCAAGTTATTCATTCCATTGGGAATACACCGTGAAGGATTGTTTGTCGGTGTTGTGGGATAAAAATCCTAATGGCATGTTATTTCACAATCTGTACTTGCCCAAATCCCAAGGCAAGTGAGGCAAGATTGGCGTAACACATGGGTGACCTATCACTATCACCTTAATAGGAAACCCCTTTCTATTTAGGATTGACCTAAAGGGTTGATGAACTAAGACAAATATGCAAGAATACCTCCCTTTCAATGGCCAATCAAGTCAAAAGGTTCTTTATGTCTTTAGGAGATGAAGCAAAAGTAAAGATGAAGTGTACCTACCCACAAAAAAGACAACAAAGAAAAATATGGAAATTTACAAGTACCAAATGATGTTAGTTCTTCAATAAGACAATGAACCTTTGAAATATAAGTTGGATGATATAAAATTTCAGAGGTATGAAAGTTTACAACAACAATAAGTATTTTATAACAGTTGCAAGAAGTATGCCTTAGAATTGCTTGAAAAGACAATGAAAAAGTAGCTTTAACTAGGAAAAATGATAATCAATTGTCACAAGCATTTTCTGCAGTGTCTAGCTAGCAATAAATGTCAATTTTGCAAAACATTTTCCACAATTAGATGGCTGTATCAATATTTTGTAACAAAAACAAGTATTAGTGCTCAGAATTGCAAGAAAATATCATGGCAACTTAGCACATATCAAGTATATTGTTTAACAATTATCACAAGCAATTTCTGGGTGAGTTAGATGTGAGTTATGTAGGTGTATGCAACAAATTATTATAGATTAGTATGGCTTTAGAAGTTATTTGAAACAACAACAACAATTTGACTAGTGAATTAATCTAATTTAGAGTTAGTAGAAGTTAGCAAAAGCTTCAAGGAAGAGAGTTTGAGTGTTTGTTTGATCAATCATTCACTAAAGCAAGTGGACAAGTTCCCTTTTGGGCTTATGGAGTCAACAACAACAACAACACAACTTGGAGAAAAAAGCAATGATAATACTTGCCAAAGGAAAAGAGGCGGATGGAAGAGGTGTTGGCACTTCAAGGCCTCAAACATCCAAATATTAAAGACAAATTCACTAGAGAGTAAGCACTTTTAGGCCTTAGTGAATCTTCCTTCCTTAGACTATTGAAAATATATTATGCAATAATAAATTAGAATGAAGATACTAGAGTGCTATCACTTTAGGGCTCTAGTAGTCACTTCTAAACAAGGTTTACTTGAGAAATTTAAAAAAGTAGAAAAGATAGAGAGATAAAGAAGCAACTTATGTTTCTCTCCTAGGGTTTAAGCAAGAAATTTCATAATCTTTAACATGAAATAAGTAAAATTTACCACAAGCATTTATTACATGAAGAAATCAATCCAAACCCTAGTTGAATATCTTCCACCATAAAAATAGTCAAGATAAACCATAAATAGCCTCTCCAAGAAGATGCACACTATTTATTTCAGCCATTAGCCCTCAAAGATGGCACAAATTTCAGTCCAAAACTATTTTCTGATAAGTTATGATGTAAAACTGAATGTACTTTATGTTTATTTATACAAAATTGGTGACTTTTAATTTTAATAAGTTTTGTCGGAGGATGTTCCTTTAATTGGTTGATTAATGGGTGCCAAAAGCTACTTACCTCAAGGCCACCGTCTCTGTTCATGTTGTTGGGGTGCTTGATTATTTCTATAGCTTCTCTTAAGCGTCTTTTGTAGTAGTGACCCTCTTTTGCTAGTATCTTGGTATCCTCAAGGCAAACATGATGTCTGGTTTTGTGGGAGTGTTCTGCTAAGGCGGAGGTACGGGTACGTTCCCTTCTAATGTCTGCTTCGTGTTCCTTAATCCTTACTTTTAATTTATTTTAGGTCAAATAAAGGCCGACCTGACCAATTTACAAATAAATTCAATTTAGACATAGATAAAATTAATTATCATCTAAACACACTTCCAAGGGTGACATCATGCCCTTCTAAGGTGACATTGAGGACCTTAGGTGGAACGTTGGGCCTATAATGTAGAACGATTGGCCTCCAAAGGCCCTAGATGATGTCCACATGTGCCACCAACCTCACAACTTCCTCCAAAATGAAAAACCTAACTCTAGATGACGTCTAGGTTTATTATGGTGAAGTCTTGGGCCTTCTAGGGCCAACATTAAAAAGGAAGAGAAAGATCCCCCTAGGTCTAGGTTTTCCAGGGTGCCTCTAAAGGCAACACCATTCTTTCTTCCCGATGCAAATATATGATGTCTTCTTGCCCTTGGTTGGGATTACAACATCCATCTGTGGGATTTAAGCCTCCATGAAGGTCTGAGCTAGTCATTCCCTCACATGTACCTATCCACTGAGAAAGGTCCTACAACAAAAACAAGTACACCCTCTAGGGGTTCGTAAGTCAAAGGGATCATAACATGTAAATCAAATCCAATAATTAATTTACCCAAGAATTTGCATCAAATCCCCCTTTACCCAAACAAATGCTCAAAGACATTATGCAATTTGACAAGTCAGGTTTGGAGAAGGTATCAGGGTGTCCTATCGGGCTAATATTCCTTAAGTTTGGGGTGTTTCCCAGGTGGGAGCCAATATAGGCCATGTAAGTGTATGAGGTGGAATGGGGTAATTGTTTGGGCATGGGGTGCAATGATAACAAGGAAATCTAAGTCTTACCTGTGGGTGCTTTTGTAGAGGGGGAGTTGTGCCTTGTCATAGATGCCATTTATTCCTAGCCCATTTAGTATCTTTTATTCTTAACTTTTTTATCTTTTTATCTTTTGCTTTTGTGCTTCAAGGGAATAGTTGAGGGACATTGTATTGGCTTGGTGTCCAGAGGTGACAACATTATGCACAAACATTTCACGGAGATGAGAAGGTTGGATTATGATGAGACCCCCTTTCTCTTGGCTATGCCACCAAGAGCCACTACCTTGGTTTGGTGACCACATAGGTGGTAGTGTCATATTGCTACATTCCCATGGTCATAATAGGTTGGCTCATGATGAGACCTCCTATCCACCAACTAGTTCCTTGAGTGTTTATTTATCTTATGGGTTCCCTTTTCTTACTAAGAATCCTATTACTACTTTCTCAGGAATCCCTGGGTGAATCATCCCAAATTTTCCAAAGGTTTTTAACTATTTCCAACTACTTTTACCCTCTAGGAATTTAGCCCCTTCTTCCCACAAGGAAAGGTAGAACCCTTCCTAGTGTGGCCAATCCAAATGCCCGAACAAAAGAAAGGGGAGATGAGTGGAATAAATATGGAAAGTGGTAAGTATGGAGGGAACATAAGGTGAACTTTCATAGACCCACCCAGTGGCAACCCATCCTAAGGGGAGATCAACTTACCAGGGCACCATGTCACCCTTCCAAGTATAAAAAAATCAAATAGCATAGTTTCCAAGCAAACATTATGAAATGAAGGAGAATTCAATGCAACATATTCAAGTGCTTCAAGAATTAGAGTGACACATACCATGATACCTGGAATCATTACCTCATGGAGCAAGACTTACTGCTACTTTAGGATCATGCTGGTGGGATGGAAACTACTGCTACTGATAAATGGACTACACTGAAGACAAGATGGGCCCTCCGGGGCCATGCTCAAGTCATCCAACTCTCGGTACTCCATGTTTAGGACTTGTGGGCCTCAAGAGGCGATATCCTTAGTTATCCCTAGGGTAGGGGATAACATATGGCTCCAACTCGGGGACATGTGCTCATTGTAGAGCACATGAGAACCTCAACATCTTTTGTATGACCTATGCCTGCTAAATCTCAACAAAATGTGTTAGTAATCCTTAAGGTGGTAATATCACCCCTTGTTCATATATGATATAAAAATAATCTTTAATCTAGTATGTGATCATGAGAATACATATATACATAACGAAACAATACAATATGAAAATAAAACTACAACTATACTAACATGAAATGCAAATGGTATATACAATGGATGCAAATTCCTACCTACCTCTACTTACATGTTGGTTGAATGCTAGGTGTAGTCAAGTAATTAGTGAAACCATCCTAGCAATATCTCATAATGCCTGCCTCTGTTATTCATCATAAACCAAAAAAATGACAAGTTAAGAACAAAAATAACATGAGTTAGAGCATGTATCACATCATAGGAAATTGTAAAGTCTAGCTCATGGAGGCGGGAGGGAGGGAAACAATTATTCCAAGTTTCACTTCTAGGAAAGTTCTCAATCCATCTTAGAAAGGGATCATGAAAAATCAAAGGCTCAAAATACTGACTCAAAGGGTCTGAAGGTTGGCTACCATGGACGTCATCACATCCTGAGGCTTGGGAAGGGATTAGCAAGAACCAAGAGGATGATTGGAAATTATTTAAGGGAAAGTTGAAAGACTGAGATATTAAACTTATTCTTAAGGTACTAAACCTACCCTTGAATTCTAAAATAAGGCTCTGCCCTAGAGAAAACTTGAGACAAGGAACATGTTCCCCAACTACATCCTTAGTGACATAATGAGGTAAAATAATCGAAGGGAGATAGAAAACCTTGTTACAAGTATCCTGGTTTAGGAAAGCAACATCCTTACCCTTATCAATATCTAAGCACAATGGAGGTTGATAATATTCTTCATAGAATAAATCCAAGTGCTCAAAGGAATAATCATCAAAATCCTCAAGGTATGACCAAAAATCATAAGGAGAACATAGACCTAGGTCACCCTTGGGTGCTTGAGAAACATCTATAACTACATCATCTCCTTGTTTCTAGATGTCAAAATTAGTGATAACCTCATATGATAGTTGTAAAGGAAACATTTGGAAATGAACCTCAATGCCGTAAATGGGATCCCCATCATACCCAATCACATCCCATTTATGTTTCCTGACATGTATGAACTCATCAATATTATCAACTATGTCATTACCTTTATCATAACATGAAGGGATTAAAACATCCAAGGGATCCTCTAATACTTCTTCACTTTCCAAATCACAAAACAAAGCATCTTCAAAATCTTGGAAAGGGAAACAACTTACAGTATTCATTTATTCCATTGTAGGAGCATCAAAGACTTGGATGACTTCATCAAATTGAAGAGAAAGCATTGGTGCCTCGTTCTCATGAATTTCCCCTACATCTTAAGCTTCATAATAGGAAGGGTCTAGCTCATCCAAGGATTCCTTTTCTTCTTCACCTTTTGAATCATAGAATAGGGTATCATCAAAAACCTGAAAAGGAAAGTGACTAACCTCATCCTCTTATTTTTGTGTAGGAGGAATGGGATTTCAAATGGATTCATCAGAGGGAGGAGCAATCATTAATACTTCATCATCATGTTTGATATATTTAGGCTCTCCCTCTTCAACTAGGTCCTCATTACCCCTGGTAGAAGCATGAGTAAATTCCTTATCTTCCCCATGGGATTGATAACCTTAATCAAGATCCCTCTCCTCAACCTTTTTTTAATCAATGTCTTCCTTCAAACCTTTTAGGGTTTCTTCAACAAAGGTCTCAAGGAAAGGTGTTCTCCTAAGAGTATCTAGGGTATCTTTGGGCTCACCAATCTTGACTTCTAGAACAAATGATTGTTCTTCCTTGGATGAGGATATGTTAGCTTCGACTTTTGTGGCCATGTCATAAGCTTTTTGAATTGTTCTAAGAGATTTCTCTATGATAAGGAAATTCATGTGTCATGTAAAGTTTGTTGTGTAAAGAAAGATAAAAAAGTTGTTTGAAGGGTGATGGCTTGCTGGGATCTGCTGTATTAGCTTATCAAATCTATCATGAAATTCCCTAACAGTTTCATTCTCAGCCTTCTTTATGTAATTAAGTTTGTTTAGAAAAACTATAGGATCCTCTTTGATATTCCATATCTTGAGGAATACCTCTTCTAATTGATCCATGGATGTAATACTAGCGTCGCGGAGGCCATCATACCATCTCCTGGCATTATCATGAAGAGAAACAGAGAAAAGTTTCATTGCTAGGTATTCAACATCATCATTGATAGGTTGGAGTTGAAAGAAAGAATAAAATTCATGCATATGGTCCTTATCATTCTCTTCATCACTACTAGTGAACTTAGGGAGCCATTTTACATACCTTAGAGGAATTCGTCGAGGACACCCTGGTATTATACTCATATCCAAGGGTTTAAAATTTCCTAGGTCCCATTGAGAAGCCATGTTTAGTTTAATCATTAGTGGAGTCACCAGATAATCCTTCTAGGGATTATCAAAGGGAGAAATATGGAATCACCCTCAGTGGAGTCACCAGGTAAGATTTGAAATCACACATTCTATACTTTCCCAAATCCTAAGTCAAGTGAGGCAATATTGGTGTAACACGGGGGTTACCTATCACTATCACCTTAATAGGAAACCCCTTTTTGTTTAGGAATATGTTAATATTACCCCAATGGAGGCGTTCTTAGTGACCTAAAGGGTTGATGACCTAAGATAAATATGAAAGAATACCCCCCTCTCACTGGTCTCTCAAGTCAAAAGGTTCTTTATGTCTTTAAGAGATGAATAAAAAGTAAATATGAAGTGTACCTGGCCAGAACAAGACAACAAAGAAAAATATGGCAGTTTTCAAGTAACAAATGATGTTAGTGCTTCAATAAGACAATGAACCTTTGAAATATAGGTTGGCTTATATAAAATTGCAGTGGTATGAAAAATTACAACAACAATAAGTATTTTATAACAGCTGCAAGAAGTACACCTTATAATTGCTAGAAACGACAATGAAAAAGTAGCTTTAACTAGGCAAAATGATAATCAATTGTCACAATCATTTTCTGCAGTGTCTAGCTAGCATTAAATGTCAATTTTGCAGAAAATTTGTTGCAGTTAGATGGCTGTAGAAATATTTTTTAACAACAACAAGTATTAGTGCTTAGAATTGCAAGAAAATATCATGGAAACTTAGCACTTATCAAGTAGATTGTTTATCAATTATCACAAGCAATTTCTGAGTGAGTTAGATGTGATTTATGTAGGTGTATGCAGCAAATTAGTGTAGATTAGTATGGTTGTAGCAGTGATTTGCAACAAAGACAATTTAATTAGTGAATTAGTCTAATTTAGAGTTAGTATAAGTTAGCAAAAGCTTCAAGGAAGAGAGTTTGAGTGTTTGTTTGATCAATCATCCACTAAAGCAAGTGGACAAGTTCCTTTCTAGGCTTATGGAGTCAACAACAACAACATAACAACTTGGAAAAAATAGCAATGATAATGCTTGCCAAAGGAAAAGAGGTGGATGGAAGAGGTGTTTTCACTTCAAGGCCTCAAACATCCAAATCGTAAAGACAAATTCACTAGAGAGTAAGTACTTTTAGGCCCTAGTGAATATTTCTTCATTAGAATATTGAAAATATATTATGCAATAAGAAATTAGAAAGAAGCTACTAGAGTTCTAGCACTTTAGGGATCTAGTAGTCACTTCTAAACAAGGTGTACTTGAGAATATTAAATGCGTAGAAAATATAGAGAGAGAAAGAAGTAACTTATTTTTCTCTCCTAGGGTTTAAGCAAGAAATTTCATAATCTTTAACATGAAATAAGTAAAATTTACCACAAGCATTTATTACATTGACAAATTGCAGATTTTATACTTACTTCACCAAGAATAATCAAGCCAAACCCTAGTTGAAGATCTTCCACCATAAAAAATAGCCAAGATACACCATAAAAAGCATCTCCAAGAAGATGTGCACTAGTTATTTCAGCCAATAGCCCTCAAAGACGGCGCAAATTTCAGTCCACACTTGTTTTGTAATGAGTTATGATGTAAACATGCATTTACTTTATGTTTATTTATACAAAACTGGTGACCTTTAATTAATTTTAGGTCAAATAAAGGCCAACTTGGCCAATTTACAAACAAATTCAATTTAGACATAAATCAAATTAATTAGCATCTAAAAACACTTCCAAGGGTGACATCATTCCCTTCTAGGGTGACATTGAGGCCCTTAGGTGGAACGTCGGGCCTAGAATGTATAACGCTTGGCCTCTATAGGCCCTAGATGATGCCCACACATGCCACCAAGCTCACAAATGCCTCCAAAATGAAAACCCTAGCTCTGGATGACGTTCGGGGTTATGATGATGACGTCCTGGGACTTCTAGGGCTAATGTCTAGAAGGAAGAGTAAGATCCCCCTGGATCTAGGTCTACTAGGGTGCCTCCAAAGCCAATTTCCTTCTTTCTTCCTCGTGAAAATATCTGATATCTTATTTCCCCTCGATGGGGTTACAACATCCATCTATGGGATTTAATCCGCAATGAAGGTCTAAGATAGTCATTCCCTCATGTGTACCTGTCCATCGGGCAAGGTCCTGCAGCAAAAAAAAGTACACCCTCCAACGGTTCATAAGTCACAGGGATCATAAAATGTAAATCACATCCAATAATTAAATTAACCAAACATGTGCATCAAACCCCACTTTACTCAGAAAATGCTCAAAGACGTTATGTAATTTGACAAGTTAAGTTTGGAGAAGGTATTAGGGTGTCCTATTGGCCTAATATTCCTTAATTTTGGGGTGTTTTCGAGGTGGGAGCCAATCCAGGTCATTTAAGTGTATGAAGTAGCATGGGGTAAGTGTTTGGGAATGGGGTGCAGTAATAACAAGGAAATGTAAGTCTTACCTGTGGGTGCCTTTATAGAGGGAGAGCTACACCTTGTCATAGATGCCATTGTTTCGTAGCCCATTTACTATCTTTTGATATTTTTCTTTTGTGCTTCAAGGGAATAGTTGAGGAACATTGTCCTGGTTTGGTGACCAGAGGTGACAATGTTATCCACAAACATTTCACAAAAATGAGAAGGTTAGCTCATGATGAGACCCCTTTTCTCTTGGTTATGCCACCAAGAGCCACTACCCTGGTTTGGTGACCATATAGGTGGTAGTGTCATACTACTACATGCCCATGGTAATAATAGGTTGGCTGGGGATGAGACCTCTTATCCACCAACTATTACCTTGAGTGTTCATTTATCTTATGAGTTCCCTTTTCTTACTGAGAAGCCTTTTACTTATTTCTCGAGAATCCCTTGGTGAAGCATCTCAATGGTTTCAAAGGATTTTAACTCTTTCCATATACTTTTTCCCTTTATGCCTTTAGCCCCGTCTTCCCACAAGGAAAGGTACATCCCTTCCTAGTGTGGCCAATCCTAATGCCCGAACAAAGGTGAGGGGAGATGAGAAGAATAAAGATGGAAAGTGGTAAGTATGGAGGGAACAAACGATTGCCTTTCATAGACCCACCCAGTGGAAACCAATCCTAAGAGGAGATCAACTTATCAGGGAACCATGTCACCCTTCCAAGTATAAACAAGTCAAAGAGCATAATTTACAAGAAAATGTTATGAAATGAAGGAGAATTCAATGCAACATATTCAAGTGCTTCAAGAATTAGAGTGAGACATACCATGATACCTAGACTCATTAACTCATGGAGAAAGACTTATTGCTACTTTAGGAACATTATGGTGGAATGGACACTGTTGTCGTTGATAAATGGACTGCACTGAAGAAAAGAGGGGCCCTTCGGGGCCATGCTCAAGTCATTCGACTCTCTATACTCCATGTCTAGGAACTATGGGCCTCGAGAGGTTATCTCCTTAGTTATCTCTATGGTATGGGATAACATAGACTGCATATAATAGTTAGCATAAGGTACATGTTAGCTAGCATGTTCAGGATAGATACACTTGGCAGAAAAGGATAAGATCAGGTGGGCCCATGAGAGAAAATAAAGAGGAAAAAGAAAAGGGATAAGGAAGAAAGAGAAAAAGGTTTGGAGCATGAAGAGGTAGGACCAGGTGGCCAAGGATACAATAGGGTATTTGTACAGTAGAAAGAGTGGACCCAAATTCCACATTATCTGATCCAAGTGGATATCGGTGGCCACCCACCTATTCCAAATGGATCCTCTTGTCCATTTTTAGTTCAACACGTTCTTCTGTACTTCATTGTAATTGTGGGTTCTACACTTCCGGGGTTGTCTGAATCCCTACACATCTTCCAGGTGGATACTGGTGGCCTCTCACCTAATCCAACTAGTTTATTTTGTATGTCTTCATGTCAACACATCTTGTTGTACTTACAAGGATGTTTTGGATCCATAAACATTGTTTTTTGGCTCGCCACAGTCAAACTATAGACGAAGTCAAAGTTTGACAGTTGAAGGTGTAGCTCTCTGAAAGACCTTTCCAACAGGCTATCATGTGCCTAAAACATAGGTTGTATGCAAAACTTACGACCCCAGGAAGTTGAGGTACCAACTTACCCATAGGGGCCCACATGAATTTTGGAGTTTCACCTTCTAGGGTTAGGTTTTTGGATGTATAGGGTTTTGGAATTCATGATTAATATCAAAACGACCTTTGGAGCCTCATTGTAATGATTTTTATAAGATATATGCCTCGAGAGGTTATATCCTTAGTTATCCCTATGGTAGGGGATAACATGGACTACATCTAATAGTTAGCATAAGGTACATGTCAACTATCATGTGCAGGATAGATACACTTGGCAGAAAAGGATAAGATCAGGTCGGCCCATGAGATAAAATAAAGAGGAAAACAAAAGGGGATAGGAAGAAAGAGAAGAAGGCTTGGAGGATGATGAGGTAGGACCAGGTGGCCAAGGAGACGAAAGGGTATTTTTAAAGTAGGAAAAGTGGAACAAATTCCACATTATCTAATCCAAGTGGATATTGGTGGCCACCCACCTATTCCAACTAGATCCTCTTGTCCATTTTTAGTTCAACACATTCTTCTATACTTCATTGTAATTGTGGGTTCTACACTTATGGGGTTGTTTGAATCTCTACACATATTCCAAGTGGATACTAGTGGCCTCTCACCTAATCCAACTGGCTTGTTTTGTATGTTTTCATGTCGACACATCTTACTATACTTCCAAGGCCATTTTAAATCCCTAAACAATGTTTTTTTGGCTTTCCATATTCAAACTAAAGATAGAGTCAGATTTTGATAATGAAAGGTGTAGTTCTCCGAAATACCTTTCCAACGGGCTATCATGCGCCTAAAATGAAGGTCGTATGCAAAAGTTACGACCCCAGAATGTTGAGGTACCAACTTACCCATAGGGGCCCACATGAATTTTGGCATTTCACCTTATAGGGTTAGGTTTTTGGATGTCTAGGGTTTTGGAATTCATGAGTAATATAAAAAAGGCCTTTGGAGCCTCATTGTAATTATTCCGCTTAGATGGATGTGCATAGCAGACACATCTCTTCTCAGAGATATCTACCACCATTCGAGCAAGTGTTTCAGTTCTGTAGTTTTATAGTTTCAACCTATTTAATTTATTCAATAGAAGATATTGTTCACTGGGTATTTGTGTTGTTCTTCATATCTCTATGTTTATTGTACTTAGTCTTTTAATCAGTTTGTTCCACTCCTAAATATTGATCAATGGTATCAGATCGGTCTGCTCTTCATTTATTTTTCTTCGTGCATGTCCCTGACAAAATCTAGGTACAAGAAGTTGGGACTCGAACCAATCGAGCCATTGCAAGATTGGTTGCGTCGAGCCCGAAAAAACCCATGGGAAATGAAAATAAATATGATCGAGTAGGAGATCCTTTTAAAATGTTTCTCGAGGAAGCCCTTGCATGACAAATGAATGAAATGATGGACAAATTTGCGCAGATCCTTCGACAAATTCCCATAGGAGAAGCATCTTCATCAAGAATCCATGCAACCCCATTCAAGGTACACGCAAATTTTGATATTCCATTATGTTAGCACTCTGTAAATTTTGTCCGACTGATAGACAAATGATAGAGGTAACTGTTTCAACCATCTTTAGAGATCGGCACTAGCCTGCTCAGCTCAGAGAGGGCTCTCTTGTGTCACTTGATGTTTCTTTGGCAATTAATGGCTAGATTTAGTTTGTTTTGGGTTTTTTTTATAAAGTTGCTGGCAAGGAAGGGGAGGGACACTTAGGGATATGGAGTCAAAATTATGAAAGTGAATGTAAAAAATGACTAGCCAATAGAACTCTCTAGAGGATAAAGGATAAATGAGGCGATGAATCTCAGTTATAAATTGTATTTAAGCAAAGTGTAAGAATAAGGAGAAAACAAGTATCTGCATCATAGCATTACTGAAATGAATCCTGAATTAGTTAGGAAGAAAATTACACAGTTTAAATTTCTTAAGCCGAGAGCATCACAAGATGAGTTTTGAGCTTTTAAACGATCCAATTTAAACAAAAGATAATGTAAATGGAATTAGAAACATAGGAAATTCATACAAAGAGAGGAGACAAAGCTCATATCACCACCATTAGAATCTTTTCATAGAGACTTCAAAAGATTCTTCATATGTATTCAATTCAGATCCAAAATATTACAATTGAGTTTAGAACAACTAAAAGTTTCCCTTGCACTTCTGCCAACATTAATACATTCAAAACTACTAGCATTTATATAATTCAAGTTCCTTTCAATTAGAAACTGATTACAATAGCTGAACTAAAACATTTTATCTTCTAAACTGACTATGATAATTACATTTTGACAATTTCGGTATGGGAACCGATTACAATGATTGATCAGACAAAAACGTTTCATGAATCCACAACTGATTCCTCTGAATCTTCAGCTTCTGTTTTCTCCATCTGTCCTGCTTTGGTCTTCTGTCGAATCTGCCAATTTTGTGACACTTGGAGGTTATTTGCTGGTTCCTGGAAAACTGCATTTTGTCTTGTCCAACCGCACTATCTCCTTCTACTGCAATTCAAAAGGGATATCGTAATCCATCATTTCCTTGATCAGGATATCTAGGTTAGTTCAAGAGGAATAAGTCATGGTCGACAACCTGATCTTCATTGTCTTGAACTGATTCAAGATTTCAAAATATGTGGTCAAATACTCCACTAGGTTTGTTACTTTCAAGTTTTCCTCTAGGCTTTCAAACTTGGAGTGATCCATTCTACATTGGGTGAGGTGAGAGTTGTATTCCTCTTGATCATACAATTTTCCTTTTCCATCCCAAAATGGTGGGAGGCCTTTGATGAACAACTCCTTAAACAAATCCTTGAATTCATGTATACTCTGCTCCATATGTATGGCTTTGGTTTGAACTGACTTGAGAAATTTATCCTTGGCATTGATTCTCCTGGCCAAAATTTATAACATTCAGAGGTGGGGATGGAATTCAACAAATTTATAGCATTCTGGGCCCACTCCGAGGGTTTTTTTTCCAGTGTCTCATTCACAACAATGCAACTGCTTCTGGCTGTGATGGCCATGTTATCTTTGTCATTTATGAAATTTAGGTACACCCTGAACTTGGTAGCTTCAATATCAATGGAGTCCCAGATGACATGTTTGGCCCCCTACAACAGTCCTTTTCCCTTCAACCTTGTCTTCAACTTGTCCACTCTTTCCTACAAAGATTGATTTTCTTTTTGGAACTGGGCCATCTTTTGATCCTTTATTTTCATTTCTTGTTGTAGCTTTTCTATATCTCCCTTAAGCATTTTGATTTCTCCTGCATTCAGGCTAAATTGTGACATAGCCTAGACAAATCCTTCAGTGTTTGACCCAGTTTCTGTAGTACAAGGTACAACTAAAACAATGTTTGATACTTCTTCCTGTCCTTGTGACCAATTCACCTTTTCTTTCTCTATCTGCAATACTTTAGCCTTGTAATTCAATGCTTCATGTCAAAATGCCTCTTTCTCTTGTTCTAGAGAAACCAGATCTGTTGTTTGTGGATGCTCTGTGGCAGGCATCTTTAGTTTTTTCTTCATGCTTTGAATCATCTTGTCTTTCTATTCTAAGGAATCTTTCACTCCTCGAGGGCCTTCAGATTCTAATTGTTGGAAGATTGATTGTTGTCATTGATGTCAACCCTAGTCATGGGTT